>CM049802.1:6791102-6871172 GCA_027422405.1 Ptychobarbus kaznakovi
GATGTGTCCTAAATCCCCTGAAAGTTAGTAGAAATATTATTGTCTCATATTTTTAGAGCAGTCAATGTAATTTGATATAGAAATCAATCAATCTTTATCTGTGTTTGTGTCTGAAAATAAAATAAATATATACAGTATTAAGATGTAACTCCCTCTCTAATTATTAACATTTTCATAAGTAATTTAATTTAAAAAAATCTCAGTGACTGTAATGGATAACAGTTACATTTATTAGGTAATAAAAATGTAACACCAATACACCATTACATGTAACTCCCCAACACTGTTTATATAATATATATATTTTTTTTAGAAAAAAGTATGCACCCCTAAACATAACACATACTGGGGCATCGACAGATTGTATGACAGCGTACAAATGAGATCATAGCAATTTGTTCAAATTAGCCACCAATTCACTAACATTTTAAATAGTTATGAAGTGCCATGAGATTGTGTCGCAAATTTCAGTCATTATTCACTTCACATTAATCATTTAAGGAACACTTTTCCACAATAAGGAGTCTTTTGCACTAGAAAGGTTCCAATAAATGTTAACTTTTTGGAGTGTAGTTCCGTGGCACATTCATTAGTTTTTTTATGAAAGAAGTGGCGATATCCCATTCATGATCGAATCAGTCATGTCTTTTTGAAGATTCAGTGATTCATTATGTAATTATTCACAAATTGCTGTGATCTGGTTCTTGAGTTTGAATCAGTGATTCAATGATCTAGCCACAGCTGTTAACATCTCACTGGAGTGGAAAGACTATCAGTGACTAAACCACTTTTACTTCAGTCTGTTTTCTGCACAAAATTGTCAATTGGCTTCAGGTGACTTGGAATATAGTATATAAATGCAATGGACTTTATGTTGTTTTTATGATGTTTTTGTGACCTTTCAAAAACTGTAATAGCTCCAGTCCCTATTTATTGAGTTAATACCAATTAAGTTGATTAAAATTCCTTCTGTTGTGTTTCACAGAGGAAAAAAGTTGAATGGGTTTTAAACAAATTGTATTTGTAAATTGTGTCAGAATTTCAATGTTTGTATGTAAATCTTTAAGAATCCAGTTTTTCTGAGGTCTAAGGTGGTAATAATCTGAATTCTGCATTAGCTGCAGTCTTGCCATTCACACCGCACAACATGTCAATCTAAAAAGCGACGGAAGCTCTTTTCAAAGCCTGACAGTCTTTAAATCTAATCAATCTCAAATCGTGTTTCAGCATCCAAATAAATGCCTCAAACAGGTTCTCTGTTTAAAAAGCAATCAGTGCATCAAGCAGGAACTGTGCGGCCCGCGTTTCTGCGTGTGTGAGTGTGCATTTGCAAGCGTGTTTGTGTTGTTGTAACAATTTGTGTAATGCGGATGGGAACACACCTCTCTAAAACAGTAAATGAGTTCTGTCAATGTTTGCGCATCTCAATTAATCAGGGGGAACAATGGCCAGTGGGGCTGGGGGCTGTCAGGGACGGTTTGTTGGCGACACGTCAAAAAGAGACACTGCAGGCTGAAAGACGTCTCCGCTCTCCTCAGCTCTCAGATTCACAAAGTCTTTATTTGAACACATGTCTAAAATGAAGTGGTGGAAACTTAAAGTCAACATGAAATTTAAATTTGAGTCTAATAACTTTTTTAATACACATTTTTATTGTGTTGTTCTTGTCACAGTGCATGTTATTCAAATAAAGAAATAAATATACATTCTTGCTCCATCTCTGAAACTACTTTTCTATTCAGATGACAACCTGTAGAGGACTAGGAGTGCCACTTAAGGGTATAAATTATACAGTTTATAATTCAGCTAACCTAAACGTGAATAAATTAACCTCTTTAAGTTGACAAATTCACAGACATATATAAAATGGTTTAATTTGTTAAAAAATTAGGTTAAATACAACAAATACAATTAATTGTTGAACATTTTTAAATGCCATTTTTAAATATCAATTTTTAAAGAGTTTTTATTTGTTGATTTTATGAAAAATTATAAATACATTATAAATGATAACTAATTATATTATAAATAATACTACTACTAGTACAAATAATAATAATAGTTAAAATAATAATTAATGTTTTTATTACTATTATTAATCTTTATCTTTAATAATAATAATAATAACTATTATTATTATTATTTATAATATTGTTTATTTTATTATTATTATTATTATTATTTTTTACATTTAAATTAAGTTTAAAAAAATGGTATTGGTCAGTTCACTGATTGGAAGTAACCCATTAACTTTCCATTTCATTTTTAGACATGCCCCTTGCCAGCATCGTTAGACAGAACGTCATCATGAAAGCAGGAACTTTATGTTTGCGTTTGACATTAGAGCTATTTTGCTTTATGCAGGCCTGTTGATGAATTAGTTTTTTTATTAAAAAAAATAGATATGCATTTTTGACACGGGCCACACATTGATTTTTTATGGTGTATATAATGTTGTGCTATAATTGAGGATAAAACAGCAAGTCTCGCTTGCTTCTAGGTAATACAAGCCTAGCATCTAGCATCTAAATCAAACATCAAAATTCCCTGATCTGCCGAACACAGCAACAGAAAGTGTAACATTTTTCAAAAATCCACCACACATCGAAACTTCGAACTTACACGAAGCTGAATCAAGCAAACTATGAAAATTGTTGTGTTGTTGTCCTTGTCACTGCACGATTTTCACGTTCAACGTTGGTAAAAACCTGGCCAAATTGTCAGAATGTAGTGTCGCTGAATCACCATCGACAACAAAGGAGGGATGTAGCTATCAAGACTAAATTTTTGTTTTCATCACATCTTGAGATTTTTCAAATTGGATCTCGTTACACTAATTAAAATACCTAGGGGATGGAGACTTAACCATGTCAGCGAGAAAGAGAGAAGCGGAAAAGAGAGGGAGAAGAGGAGATAAAGATAAATGGCGCATCAGAAACCAATTATCACAGGAAGCAGATTAAAATGGTTTCGCATTTTCACACACAAAAGAGAATGCGAGTCACTTTTTACTGATTACACCTTCCATCTCTCTCCTCATTCGTTAACGTGTTTGTTAAATCCCCTGTGTTCATTAACTTCTTTGTTTAGCTATACTGTCGACATTTGTTCTCTCAGCACTGTTTGTCCAACAAGATCTGCCTCCTACCAGTTTAAAGGCGGAGAGACGGTGTTAGCAGTTATTCACTTCAGCTCGGGCCTCAGCAGAGATCACACATTGAGGTGACACCAGTGAAACTGATAAAGCTATCTGTCAGTGAAACCTGAGGAACCAGATTTAACAAATACTTACAACATGTTAAAATATTTTCATGAATAACAATTATATACCAAAATATCACTTCTGTTGCATGTTTTCTCCTTCTCCTCTCTTTCTGTCTTCAGTCTAATTTATATTCTTCTTCTACTGTCACTACAGTACTTTAATATACACACTTTCTTGTATCCAGTAACTTTGTTTATTATTATTTTTGGCCATATTTATTTAAGCAGAATAGAGAGGGCAGAAATGATGGTGTGAGCAGAATATCGAACCTGCATCATCCACATGAGCACCACAGCTCAATAGTAGTGCACAAATCAAATGCGTTTCCTTCATTTTAAAATGTGAACTGACTAACAGATAATTTTCAGTTAGTGGCTCATAATTGTAAAATAAACCATACAGAGTGACAGACTGTACATCTTCTTATTACATGACAAAAAACTGTTTAATATATAAATAATGTAAATGAACATGGAATATTACATACATATACAGTATGTACATATACATATGTATTACATGAGGAAAGAGCATGGAGAGATATGAAAGGCATGCAAAATGGTTGCCAGATACGACAGTCAGTTGAAGTTTAGTGGTTATTATGCAAAAATACTTGACCTTAGAATGGTGTGATGGACCAATCAGAATCAACTATTCCGGAGAGCTTTTAAAAAAAAAAAACACAAAAATTAATTGATAAAATTCTTTCTAATTATTTTATGACAATTATCGCAATTAGCACAGTAACTATTATGATAATCATCACCAAATATTATGATAATTTTCACCACATAACAAGACACATTAAATGCAGAAACACAACTTTATGTAAACTGAAGGGAACCTACACCTGCAGTTAATATAGTCTCTTTTGAGTCCTGCTGAAGCTCAGCTAAGAGAAACATTCTAGATTAATGGGGACTCTTTCTGGGGTACTTACCTGAGTGGCCTGCCTTTTGAAGTCTTCAGCTGGTGCAAATGGGGCTCTCTTTTAGCATGTGACAGATTGACTCTATTTTCAGCTGCGATTAACTGTTACGGTGAGAGAGACGTTGCATTTTGATGTATAATCCAGGGCTCCAAACTGTGACAAATGGTACGAAAAATGTGTGACAATAATATAAAGTCTAGTTAGTTGAGGAAACTTTCTGTGTGTTCATTTAAACGGTTTTGTCAGATGTCATCGCGTTAGAGTGTGTGACACTGATTCTTGCAGACTGAACAATGTATTCAGTATGGGCCGTGATGTCCAGTGCATGGGCAAATGTCTCTTATGAACTGGTTCATTTAAATCAGATTTGCGAAACACACTCACGAGTTAGTGGTCCACTTAGTCGGTGAATCATTCATAGCTGTTACTTAAGGTCATAGCACCTTAATTTTCATAGTCTGAAAGTTTCACATTTAAAAAAATGTATATGACCTCATATTGTGTCAATCACATTTACTCTGAAACTTTCGTACATCTGAATAAAAAAAATCAGATCAGGTTTGATTTTCTGTGTTTTTTACCTTCGTAGCAAGCATTTTGAGAGGTGTTTTGACAATTCAGAGCCACTTTACAGGCGAACGCCAAAATCCAGAATGGCGTCTGAAAAATGTATCCACTTCGTCTCGCAACACAAAGCACTTTAAAGGTCCTTGTACACTGAGTTCACAGACATTTGTGGTCTTATTTTTAATATGTGGCCCCAGTATCACTAGCAAAGCATCAAACTGAGCCACTGACATCCTGAAGTAAACTTTGAATCGCCCGGGATAATCCTGCTGCTCCTTAATAAGGAGGTAACTCTCCTTCCTCTCTATATCTCAGGATTGGATGGACCCAATATTTCAACCTGCCACAGGAGCTGTTGATACAATTCTACTCTGCCATCATTGAATCCGTTCTCTGCACTTCAATAACTGTCTGGTTCAGTTCAGCTACCAAATCTGACCTCAGAAGACTACGGAGGGTAGTCCGGACTGCTGAGCAAATCATTGGTACAACACTCCCCACTCTCCAAGGAACTGTACTTATCCAGAGTGAGAAAAAGGGCTGGCAAAATCACTCTGGACCTCTCAAATCCAGCACACTCACTTTTTGAATTGTTACCATCTGGTCGACGCTACAGAGCTCTGAGCACCAGAACGAACAGACACAGAAACAGTTTCTTCCCTCAAGCAATCCATCTCATGAACACTTGATATTAAATATGGAACACACAACATTATTATACATTATTTATTCATCACACATACTTATTTTTCATTTTAAATTTGCACATAGCAGACCTGTACACACATAACTGTCTAAATTATATATTATGTTGTTGCTATTTTGTACATTGCCTATTTGTATATTATTATTGTATCATCTGTGTCCTGTCCTGTTGCTGTCTTTCTTTTGCAGTTTAGCTTCAGTCACTTTAACAAATTCCTTGTATGTGTAAACATACCTAGCCAATAAAGCTCATTTTCATTCTCATTCATTCCTCTTTCTTTTTCTCTTTTTAAGAAGAGAGAAGACAACAAAATCATCCTCACTGCTTGAAGACTCCATTTTGTATTGTTTTGTGAATTTTTTTAACGACGGCTTAATTCATACGCATTGTACTCAGTGTGTAAGGTTTCTGTGCGTGACAAGTTGTTAGGATGATGAATATGAAGAACTTCGGGTGCAAGGACCTTTAGTTTACAACTGACTCGCTCAGTCAGCCATGAGTCATTTTTGATTATGTCTGATTCAAAATGAAGCAATGCGTAATGTATAGACTACTTTCGGTTTATGACTGGTTAGTCATATGACACAGTGTAATAAAAATATATACAGTGGTTTTGTTTTATTGCCATAAATTGATAATAATAATAATCTAAAAACACATTTCAATTATTATTATATATTTATTTTTAAATACATACAGCATCCATTTACAGGGTTGAATTGACTGTAATTAAAACTTTGTTTGGGCAACAAGTTGGAACCACGATATCTAGAACTTTCGTTCGTTCGTTCGTTCGTTCGTTCGTTCGTTCGTTCGTTCGTTCGTTCGTTCATTCATTCATGCATTCGTTCGTTCATTCATTCATTCATTCATTCATTCATTCGTTCGTTCGTTCGTTCGTTCGTTCGTTCGTTCGTTCATTTCATGAACAAATACTTTTAAAAAACAGAGTGATATTTAATTAGCTCACATAAAATCAGGATCACTATGACATCAAATTGGAATGCATTTATACATGATACATCTAGAAAAAGATTTTGGTAACACTTTCTATGAAGCACATATTTATAATACATTATAAGGGTATTCTGAAGGCATTATAATGAATTCATAATGCATTGTAAAAAACCTTATAATATGTTATATCATTTTATGAATATTCATAAGAACAGTTTTAATGTATTATAATATATTTACTTATTTGTGGTTATAGCATTTTAGAGTAGGATGACTCAGTGAACACGTTGATTCCACTTAAGTTACAATGGATTATATTTATCATAGTTATAATGTATTATAAGTCTCATATCTTGGCATCTTTCTTATGCTACTCTATTTAAAGCAATCAAAGACCACTTATAAATATAGTAATAATAATATTGATTTTCTCAAACAGCCATAAGATCAGATATCAGATGTGTGATATTGCACAATTGCTTAGAACTATTTTTATTGTAATATCAGTTTGATTATTTTGATGGTACCCTTTAGACAGATGTTGATCTCTGAACTCTGCAACTACATGTCAAGTCAACTAGCAGTCATTGGAGTATTATTAGTAGTATGGCTGCTAAATGTATGCTAACAGTTTATTTTGATGCTTCCCTAACAGACAAACTGACTATAAGTAACATTGTACGTCAACATTCTACCTACCCTAACATTAACCTAAACCTACTAATACTCTAATGACAGTTAGTTGACATGTAGTTGCAAAGTTGCTTATAGTCAATAGACAAAGGGGACCATCAAAATATGTAACCTAAAATGTAAAATGTAACCTAAAATATAAACATTGACATTTTTTTTTTATTTAAATTATTAAATAGCTCACATCAAAATTAATATTAGCCTCACAGGGAACACTCAAATAACACTCCATACCTAACCACTAGTAGTAAGATTGTCAGTCCTCTGTCGTGTGTGCCTTGTGTTCCCACCTCTCGTGTCCTTAATTGGCTTGTTTCCTGTCCTTGTTTAGTGTCCTTATTAGTTAATTCTTGTCCAGTTGTGTTTGTCTTATTATCTATGATTATCTTGTGTATTCCAAGTCCTGTCTGTTCAGTTAGTTTTCGTCTGGTCTACTTGTTACAACCCCTGTGTTCCTGTCTGTCTCAGCCTTGTCTTGCCTTGCCCTTTTGGATTTATTAAAGACTGTTAATTTGAGTTTGTCCTTGTCTTCGTGTTCCTCATTCCTCCCTGCTGTGTGCCCCATGACAAAGATACTGTGCAGACCTTAAATAAACAAGGTCAAGATATATAGTCCATTATAAATGTTAAAGTAGATTTAATATGGTGTTCATTGTGTGTTATAAATAATCATACTCTTAAAAATTATAACCACAAATGTGTAAGCATTATAATGTATTATAATTGCTGTGATGATTATTTATAAGCAGCTGTAAAAAAAAAATGTAATAAGAAGAAGATTTTTTTATTCGTCACATAAACAATTATACAGAATATAACCAGTAGTGAAATTTGCGCTCTGCATTTAACCCATCCAAGTGCACACACACCCGGAGCAGTGGACAGCCAATGCTGCATCGCCCAGGGAGCAGTGGGGGTTCGGTGCCTTGCTCAAGGGTCTCACCTCAGTCGTGGTATTGAAGGTGGAGAGAACGCTCGTTATTCACTCACCCCACCGATAATTCCTGCCGGAGCTGAGATTCGAACCCACAACTTCAGGTTACAAGTCCGACGCTCTATCCATTAGGCCACGACTGCCCTAAGCATAAAGTTTTTTACAATGCATTATGTATTCATTATAATGCCTTAAAACTATCCTTATAATGTATTATAAATATGGGCTTCATATAATGTGTTACCAATAATTTTTAAAGAAATGTATGCTTTTATTCTTAAAAGGGACAGTAATTAATAAATATATTTCAAAATTATATTTTTGAATTTCAAATAAATGTTTCTATTTAATCAATCAATCAATCAATCAATCAATCAATCAATCAATCAATCAATCAATCAATCAATCAATCAATCAATCAATCAATCAATCAATCAATCAATCAATCAATCAATCAATCAATCAATCAATAAACCAATAAATCAATCAATCAATCAATCAATCAGGTAATCTATTAATATATTCTTCAACAAATCATGTATCATGTGCAAATCGTATATCAAGAAAATCATAATCATTTTCACAAAAATAATAATCAGGCCCGGATTAACACAGTGTATTGCCCTAGGGTGACCACATTTGAAGTATTTATAAGCTTTTCCAAAATTTCTAATAAAAAATAGAATAAGAACAGGTAGAATAAGAATAATAAGTTACCAATCAAAATAAATCAATATTAACTAAATTTGTTTCCACTACAAAGGTGGCACAGAAGAACACAAAAGTGGCATGTAGGTAAATTTAAAAGGTACAGATATTTACAGAGGCTCAGGGGTGGCATGGATGTTTTAAATTCATAACAATATTGTGAGATTAATGTTTTAAATATAACATTTTGAACATTATAACTATTGTTTGATAAAAATGATTTAAATAACTGAAATGACACTTTAAAAATAAAAATAAAACTGCCAGCAGGTGGCGGCAAGTCACTGATTTTATCACTGAATCATTCATTCAATTGATTCGTTTGAACGGCTGAATCATTCAGGAATGAAGCAAGTGACTGTCTTTATGAATGGTAATTGAATCATTGACTCACTAGATTCATTTAAAAACACAGTTCATTCATAAATGAAACACCGCTGTGTTTGAATGGAGATGCGCAGCGGCTCAGCTGTGACTGTTTGAAACTATTTTCCTTGACAGGCAAAAAAATTCATACAATGTACATCACTTAATATTAACTTATTGTTCATTGAACTGTTGTATTAATTTAATATCACATTTGCAAACTCCCTTAATAATCTTTAAAAGTTGTCACTCACTTCAGTTCATCACGATCTCACAAAGCTACATTATAATTAAAGAAGCTCTCCACACTGCACAACGAATCTCTTATTTACACCATCTACTTTGTATTATGCATACCTCAGCAATGAACAAAACTCCAGTATTTTGAGCAGTGAGTGGATTCTGATTAACATTGCATTCAAGGAATCAACATTTGTCTGCAATACATTACTCAACACTGCAAAAACACGCAAGTAGAAATCTTTGAAGCTCCCCTCAGCGCAAACACAAATAGTCTATGCTGATCGGGTTAGTCACGCTGGTGCTCCTAAATATTTTTTGATAGCCGCACGTAGTACTTTTCAGTCGCACTGTAGAGCCCTGGCTATGTGTCAGGATATTTTCTCCTTTTTTTATTTACGTTTCCCACAACCGCTAAACCGATGCTGCCTATCCATTTGTGAATAAATATGCTCGACTCTGACTGGGGGAGGGGGCAAATACTGTGACCTGACCCAATCGCAATTCTTTATATCCGTGTATATATTTTATATTCTCTCTGTATATATTGTATCATTAACTGTTCATTTTATATGCATCTGCATCTCTTCAAAATAATATATATATATATATATATTATATATATATACATGAAAAATATTTTAAAGGTCTAGTCATTATCTTAATCACTTGGTGCCCCTCTATTGGCTGGTGCTCCAGGGCACTCGCCCAATCCCGTCTATGGTTAATCCGGCCCTGAGCTCAACTGTTCTCAACTGGAGTAATGACTGATACAAATTTTGCTTTGCCGTTACAGGATTTATTTGCATTTTAAATCATGTTAAAATAAATAAGTTATTTTTTAATGTAATAATATTTCACAGTATTAATGTTTTGTATTTTGATCACATAAATGCTGTGTTTTTCATTTGTCAACTAACAAAGTCATTGGACTCCTAAATGTTTCATTTCACAAGTCAATAGCATATTGTCATTTTTGAAGGGGTAAAAAGAGAGAATGCGCATCTCTTAGCCCATCGCTGAAGCGATAGCCATCGCTTCAGCGACAGCAGAGACACTCGGAGCCTGTGGCAGGGAATACAGACCATTACAGACTACAAGCCCCCACCACAGACCTGTGACAGCACCATCCCCCTGCTGAACGAGCTGAATGCCTTCTTTGCTCGCTTTGAGGCACAAAACAGCACCACTGCACAGAAGACTCCACCTCCTCCCGGCGACCAGGTGATGATGCTGTCCTCGGACAGCGTGAGGAGATCCCTCAGCAGGATCAATGCACGCAAAGCTCCGGGTCCTGACAACATTCCTGGGCGTGTACTGAGAGACTGTGCAGTGGAACTCACTGATGTCTTCACAGACATCTTCAACATCTCACTAAGTCAGGCTGTTGTCCCCACATGCTTCAAAGCTACCACCATCATTCCAGTCCCGAAGAAATCATCTCCATCCTGCTTCAACGACTACCGTCCAGTAGCACTCACTCCTATTCCCATGAAGTGCTTTGAACGGCTAGTCATGCAACACATCAAGTCTGTCCTCCCCCCCTCCCTAGACCCCTTCCAGTTTGCATATAGGTCCAACGCTCGACCGATGATGCCATCGCCACTGCCCTCCACCCAGCCCTCACACATCTGGACAAAAAAGACTCATATGTCAGGATGCTGTTCATAGACTTCAGTTCAGCATTCAACACAATCATCCCTCAGCAGCTCACTCACAAATTGGCCCAGCTGGGGCTCAACACCTCTCTGTGCAACTGGTTGTTGGACTTTCTGACCGGAAGACCTCAGGCAGTACGGGTCGGCATTAACACATCCAGCACCATCACACTGAACACAGGGGCCCCCCAAGGATGTGTGCTGAGCCCCCTCCTCTTCACTCTGCTGACCCACGACTGCACACCATCACACAACTCTAACCTTTATATTAAGTTTGCGGATGACACGACTGTGGTGGGTCTCATTAGCAACAGAGATGAGACAAACTACAGAAGCGAGGTGAGCCGCCTGGCCGGGTGGTGCAGGGACAACAATCTCTCTCTGAATGTGGAGAAGACGAAGGAGATTGTTGTTGACTTCAGGAGAGTGCACACTCAGCATGCTCCTCTGACCATCAACGGTGCGACTGTGGAGAGAGTGAGCAGTACCAAGTTCCTGGGTGTGCACATCACAGAGGACCTCTCCTGGACTAACAACACTGCATCACTGGCCAAGAAAGCACAGCAGCGTCTCTACTTCCTCCGCAAACTCAGAAGAGCCAGAGCCCCGACCCCCATCATGTGCACCTTCTACAGAGGCACCATCGAGAGCATTCTGACTAGCTGCATCACTGTGTGGTATGGCGCCTGCAACGCATCCTGCCGCAAGTCCCTTCAACGGATAGTGAGAGCAGCTGAGAAGATCGTTGGTGTCTCTCTCCCCTCCCTCCAGGACACCTACAGCACCCGTCTCACCCGCAAAGCCCTCAGCATTGCAGGTGATCCCACCCACCCGTCACATAGCTTCTTCAGTCTGCTGCCATCAGGGAGGAGACTGCGGAGTCTCCAGGCGAGGACCAGCAGACTGAAGGACAGCTTCATCCATCAGGCTGTCAGGAAGCTGAACTCCCTCCCGTCCTTGCCCCCCTCCCCTCTTTTACCCCACGCAACACTGAACTCTGACACTACGACCCAGCTCCCCCCCCCAATGTCCACACACCCAGGTCCCCCCCCCCCCCCTTACAACTGTGACCCGCACCAGTCACTTTGTGCAGCACTGGAACGATCTCTACCTCATCCAGCATTGTCTGTAATTTACCTCCTCTGACAGTCTGATAAAAGACTGTTATTTTTCTTGCACTACTCGTATCTGCACAGTTTTGTTTTATTTAACTGGTTTGCACTCTATCTGCCATGTGCCTTATGCCACTTTACTTTATCTATCTCTTTTTATTTTTAATTTTTCTACAATGTCCTCATTTGTATATCTGTATAGTTTGTATGTACATATGGTTAAACTGTATTTATCTGTATTTGAACGTCTACTGTCAGTGTTTAATGTTAACTGTATGCACCTAGGGTCTGAGAGTAACGCAATTTCAATTCTCTGTATGTATGTACTGTACATGTGGAAGAATTGACAATAAAGCTAGACTTGACTTGACTTGACTTGCTCTCTCAGAAGTATAAAAAGCCAGGAATATCAGAAGCAGAGATAGACTGTTAGAAGTGGGATCAAAGAGATGGAGAAAAAGTGTATGAAAAAACGTGGGGAAGACGGAGAGGTATAAAGGGGAGGGGAATCCTCATCCTCTTGTCCCCATGGCCTGTTTCTGGCCTGTGTATGACCTCTCATTACACCCTCTCTTGCGTCCACTTACTATCTCTCTCCACACGTTGCCATGGAGAACAGTATCTAACTCTTACCACACTTACCTCTCTCTCTCTGTCTCTCTCTCACATTCACTCTCTTTTTTTGCACTATAGAGGGATTAAAAGAAAATTGGTAAAAAAAAAAAACATCAACCTGATCTCACACTGTCCTGTGGTGCGCAGCCTTTGATCGCCCCTCTGTATCTCTCTCTCGTTTATGCTCCGTGTGGACAAATGATTAGATACAGATGCTCAACTGAACTACATGGGGGAGCATGAAAGGTAAATGTGTTTGTTTCTCTGCAGGGAGACGAGATGGTAGAAAGAGGGAGGATCTAAAAAGGGGTCTCAAACTCAAATTGGCTGGGGGCCATTGCTGTACTGAAAAAGGGCGTTGTAACAGGAATATCAGAAGCAGAGATAGACTGTTAGAACTGTGCTGAACCTTACACTTAACAACTAACTGCGATCCCTGAATACAGCAAGCTATTCTATTTTTTGCCAGACACTTGGAGAAAACGTTTGCCCTGTGTATGAAAAAACGTGGGGAAGACGGAGAGGCACATTAACCGACTACTTTGGACAGCTCTGGGAAGCATGGAGGCAATTCTCTCAGAAACTGTGCAGTCTTGTCTGCATTTCTGTGCCTCTCTGAATTTAGTTTTTAGCTCACTGTTGCACTGCAAGTCAATAAGTTCCATTTGCAACAAATTTGGGACACTCTCCACATCAGCTGAGAAGGGGTCTGCAAACAGCTGGAAAGTGTCACGGTGTGCCTTGAAGTCAGCAAAACGCCTCTGAAGTAGGTTTTCAACAGCAGAAGCATATTCATCACCATTGAATCTTGCGTCCACTTACTATCTCTCTCCACACGTTGCCATGGAGAACAGTATCTAACTCTTACCACACATACCTCTCTCTCTCTGTCTCTCTCTCACATTCACTCTCTTTGTTTGCACTATAGAGGGATAGGGGGTGGGGCATAAAAGAAACCTCGCATTTTCCTCTTCCAACCTGGGCCCGTCTCCTATTGGTCCACGGCAAAAAAAAAAAAATTTGGCTGTTGTACGGCCGTGCATTGGACACAAACTCAGCAATTCTACCGTCACTTCAAACTGT
Source organism: Ptychobarbus kaznakovi (assembly GCA_027422405.1). Taxonomy (NCBI): domain Eukaryota; kingdom Metazoa; phylum Chordata; class Actinopteri; order Cypriniformes; family Cyprinidae; genus Ptychobarbus; species Ptychobarbus kaznakovi. The sequence continues at coordinate 6,804,938 of CM049802.1, forward strand.
TCACTGATGAAAATAGCTAGCTGAGCTGTGGTGCGCAGCCAGAGTATTGATCGCCCCTCTGATAACTCTCTCTCTCGTTTATGCTCCGTGTGGACAAATGATTAGATACAGATGCTCAACTGAACTACATGGGGGAGCATGAAAGGTAAATGTGTTTGTTTAAGGCCGTGTTTAGCATATTGTGTGCAGGGAGACAAGATGGTAGAAAGAGGGAGGATCTAAAACATTACAGATCTACACAGACCAAAATTATAAACGCAACACTTTTGTTTTTGCCCCCATTTTTCATGAACTCAAAGATCTAAGACTTTTTCTATGTACACAAAAGGCTTATTTCTCTCAAATATTGTTCACAAATCTTTCTAAGGGCCTGTTTACACCTGGTCGCTTCATGCGTTTTCTCTGATATCTATCTGATTTGTTAAAACGTTTCAATGTACATGTGGCCACATGTGTCTTTGCAAAACAGATATAAATCTGTTCTTCAATTCCCGCGCCACATGCAAATTTAACGGATTTCATGTGAATGAAAGCAATAGATATGCGCTGCATTTTATTAATTATCAGCTAATTTCAGTATCAGAGACCGCAACAGGAGAGAGTGCGGCATAAGCACTGGAAAAATAGGTTAGTCTCGCTATTTTTAATGAAGATGATTGTGTGTTGACCGTCTGCGACTTACTTTCAGTTTCATCCGCGGCAGTTTGCGCGTCGGCTTGCTGAAAAGATACAGCTACTAATCCACGGTGACGCTTGTTGCATTAGCGCTGTCGTATCTGACTATAACATGCCATATAGCCTATAAAACTCGGCAGGAGTAAAATTACATATGTGGTTTCAACAACCAGATGCATACATAGTTTCGTCTATGCGGCCCAGACCACCTCCTGAAGTGGTTTGAGCGATCAGATTTATATCCGTCTCGAATGCGTTTCTGAGGGCATTTACACCTGGGGTCTGTACCGTCTGTTCTTCGTTTAACTCAGTTAGCTGGATTTGATTGTGCATTTCGCTTGAGTAAAATTAGCATATGTGATTTCAACAACCAGATGCATTTACACTTGTCCAGTTTCGTCTAGAATGCAGTAGTGCTCAACACTGACCCAGACCACCTCCTGAAGTGGTTTGAGCGATCATTTTGATTTTGGAGTGAATAACCAGCACTCTCTCCATCCTCAATACCACGACTGAGGTGAGATGAGCAAGGCGAATCCCCAACTGCTCATGAGGCTGCACTGCTCGGGTGTGTGTTCACGGTGTGTGTGTGTTCACGGTGTGTGTTTGTGCACTTGGATGGGTTAAATGCAGAGCACATATTCTGAGTATGGGTCACCATACTTGGCCACACATCACTTCACTTTCACTAAAATTAGTTTATTTCTGGCTGCGTCCAGACTGCTTTCTGAATGAGGGACAATTCAAGGCAAGTTTTGTTAAAAAAGTTCAAACTAAAGGATGGATCAGAAACCATTGTTCGTGATCCAGCTACACATCCAGAAGAAGTAAGTTTGACACTGATTATCTGATTTGAGCAGAGCTCATTAACATGTAAAGAGATTGCACCGAAACGAGTCGCTGTGTTCTTTTCATTTCAAGATTACCCTAAAGAATCATACCCACTTGTGAAAAATGGGCATCTGATGTCCTCTTTGAAGCACAGCCACCTCAAAATCAGACTTACTTCAAAATCGAAGCTCATCCTGGAGTTGCTGTCATAGCAACGGGTCCGTAAGCTTAGAAGTCACTGCAATTTATGAAATAAATAAATTAAATCTGTATGTGGGAGTGTGTGTGAAAAAATCAGATGGTAATCCTTAACATTTTCATAAGTAACTGTACACATCTTTTCTTAGTAACTGTAACTAATTAGAATTACTTTATTTTTTATTGTAATTAAATTACATCCGTTACATGTAACTAGTTACTCCCCAACACTGATTAGATAGCATCCTTTTAAGCAGAATTGATATTAAAATCTGTCCCAGCCACTGCTACTTTATTACAAGAGTGCCCTACTGATCCAGGGACAATGATTTAATGTTTTATTTTTTTTCCACCAAATTTTGTTGCTGGATTCCATTTTAACAGTTAAATTAAATTTAAGTTCAATTATTATTACGACTTTAACAAAAATTACATGTGTGCTGGTTCTTGTACCAACCTTTTTTTATGAGATTTGTTAACAAGATTACAACTATGTTTTAGCTTCTAAAGTTAATTAATTCCGTGTCTTTATGCGATTACAGGCAGTTTTTGTTGGAATGATCAGGCATTATAATGAATACAATTATTAGCAATCACTTAACACATAATATTTGCAAATTAAATAGTTTAATGGCATACAGGGAAAACAAAATGGCTTGAGGGTTGGTTTTGATTAGTGTTTAGTTGAGATTGTTTGAAAATGTGTGTTGGAGAGTAACTCAATGCAATTAAAAGTTGCGACTCTAACTTAACTGTTTTTTATTATTATTGAGTAGTGTGACATTAGTTTGGCTGTTTCCACTAAATCTCTTCTATAAACCAGCTACATTTTCCAATAAAAAATTGTGTAGCATGACAAAATGCAACATGGCTGTTTTTGTTACATTGTATTACAGGTGCAAATGTAAAGGCAACAATCAAATACTCTCAAGCAACTTTCGTAAAAGTCATCTCTCACACATAAAATACTGGGAAATATTTTAGTTCACTTGAGCCTCTGCATGGCATTTTAAAGGTATAGTTCACCCCAAAATGAAAATGTTAACATTAACTCACCCTCATGCCGTTCCAATCATGTATGATTTTTTTTCTTTTGTTGTCCATAAAATATATATTTATTTAAGAATGCTGGTAATCAAACAGCTGATGGTCCCCATTGACTTCCATAGTATTTCTTTCCCTACTATGGAAGTTATGTCCAGTTCTTCAAAATTCTTCAAAATATCTTATTTTGTGTTCAACATAAAAAAATAAATGTATATAGGTTTGTAATGACATGAGGGTGAGTAAATGATGACAGAATTTCAATTATTATGTGAACTATTCCTTGAAGTCTGTATGCATTTCTTTGTTCTGTGGAACGCAAAAGAGGATAATACAAGAAATAAAAATTCAAACAACATTGGAGTAATTTCTCAACATATCTTTTTTATGTTTCATAAAAGTCATAAATGTTTTGAATGACATGGGGTGAGTAAATGATTTTATGAGGGATTTATCCTCATTGTTTTTTTACCAGATATTAAGTGCTTTGATTACAGAAAAGGTTACACTACCATTCAAGTTTGTCAGATTTGTATGCTCTCAAGGGCTGCATACATTTGATGTAAATACAACAATATTATACATTGTGAAGTTATTACAAAGGAAATGTAGAAATATTACCTTTTTTACCTGTGATTGCAAAGCTGAATTTTAGCAAACATTACAGTAGGCTTTAGTGTCACACAGTCCTTCAGACTACTTATTAAAAAAAATTGTTTGACTGTGGAAAGCTTGGAAATATTGGTTCTTAAGTTCTCCAACACCATCTAACCTGGAAAATACATTTTCTCCAAAGTATAGCCAAGTAAATTTACACAGACACAGAGTGACACTCAGAAGACTAAAGAAAGGCCTGATAAAAGGTTGTACTACAAAGAGTGCAGGTAAAAAGCCAAAATATATGGTCAGTAGTTCACTCTAAAGCAGAAATTAATTGTGTAACCTATTGCAGAGTGCTTCAAAAGTTCACTGTGCATGAAAAAATTACTGTGAGCTACCTCCACCTTTATGTGATCGTAAAATTATACTGTTGTACTTAATTTTTTTTATAAAGTGACAGAACATTTATTAAGACTGGCATATGTTGATAATCTAAGGAACAGGCATCAAGTCTTAAAAAGCAGTCTGAGGCTGGTCCAGTGTCGCTTCTCAAAGGTCAATGATATTTTTATAATACACCTTTAATGGTTTCTCTCTTCTTCAGGGACTTCCTGAAGATGCAGAGTAGGGCATGGACATGAAAAGCAGAACCGTTAAACGATCATCCAAAAGAAGAAAGTGTAAAATATGACCCAGCTATAATGCTCAGAGTAGTGTGTTGTGTGTGTAGAGAGTAGTGTGTGTGTGGTGTGTGTGTGTGTGTGTGTGTGTGTGTGTGTGTGTGTGTGTGTGTGTGTGTGTGTGTGTGTGTGTGTGTGTGTGTGTGTGTGTGTGTGTGTGTGTGTGTGTGTGTGTGTGTGTGTGTGTGTGTGTGTGTGTGTGTGTGTGTGTGTGTGTGTGTGTGTGTGTGTGTGTGTGTGTGTGTGTGTGTGTGTGTGTGTGTGTGTGTGTGTGTGTGTGTGTGTGAGTGAAATTAAGATGACCAGCAAAGGAATGTAAGGTCTGTATTGTGGCCTGATCAGAAGAGTTTTGGTGTAGATCAGAGCTCGACCCGTGTCCTGTGGGATTTCAGTGTCCTGGTGTCATCTGAAGAATGAGTACACACTACACTTGTTGTTGGGTGACTCAATAAGATGCAAGATTGAGAAATCCTGTGTTTGCCGCATGAGATCACAGCATCAGAGGCTGTTTACATGTTGTTTATTCCATGTATCTATCTGGTACAGTGTCTATATTGTACAGTGTTCAAACTGATTGAGCATTTGCTCTTTGGCAAAGCGAAATATAGGTTTTGCAACTGTAAATTGGTGTAGTTGGTAACTTAAAAGGACAGTTCATTTAATCACACACGTCATTCTGAACAGCTAGCTTTCTTCCATGGAAAACCAAATTCAGCATTCATACAACAAAAGCATATAGTGACCAGATGCTGTCAGTGTCCATAAAAGTGGTCCATACGACTCATATATTCTTCTGAAGCCAAATTGTTGTAATTCTCTAAAAACGTTTCCATCTGCTTTAGCTCTCAAATCTCATTTGCACTTACACACTATTCATACTTGATGTGTGGAGACATGTCGCACCAGGTTTAATGACACTGATGCAAAATGTCTGAATATCGTTTAAAAGTTTGCAGTCAGTAGGAATGTTTTTTAAGCGATAAATACTTAGATTTAGCAATGATTTGTTAAATGAATCAAAAGTGACAGTAAAGACTTTTAAATTGTTACAAATGCTGAAAATTCATCTTTGCCACCACATTAATAAATTATGGTTTAAAATGTATTAAAATAGAAAACAGTTATTTGAAATTGTAATAATACTACAGTTCTTATCAGCATATGAGACTTCTTTTAAAAACATTGAAATATTTTACAGACCCAAAAACTTTTGAGTGTTCTTTTCTTTTTATTTACAGTGGTGGCTAAATTATTAGAACAGTAGTATTTGGTTCCCTTTCGAGATTACACTCATACTGCATCAAAGACGCTGTATGGGAAAAAAACTTTTTTCCTCTTCAACTGAAGCCTATTTCAATCACGCAGTTATGACTGCACGTTGATTGGTTCATCTAGGATAAGAAAATGAACCAATCCACGGCGGTGGCGAGCGGGCCAATGGCTATTCAGCCCGCCATAGCCCGCCAAAATGGGAGGGGCGTCTGGCTATATAATCAGCCGCTCTAGCCACTGCAACTCGGATTTCTTCTCTTCAGCGACGAACTCCCTTCTTCGCTGACTCTTCGCTGATGCCGGGATCCGCCGTTGAAACATCCTCAGTAGCCGGATTGGACCTATCGCAGCGCCCAGCTCGCAGACTCGGTCATCCCCTGCAGCCATCCGGCGTTGATCCACAGAGCCTCTAAAAGAGTAAATTTCAAACAGCGTTGTTGCAAAGGCCGCGCCATTATTGTAAGATGAGCAGGTCTCCCCTGCACACGAATGACGTGGTGTGTCAGCGTGGGTAACGAACACGGTAAGATGAGGTTATTCACTCCAATTCGCTCTAAGACCACCACGCTTCTGCGGTGTGCTCGCCACCTCAGTGTGCAGCGACGGCGCTCATGTCCTCTGCGCAGAGGTGATGAATCTGCTGGAAAAAGGAGCCATAGAAATCGTTCCTCCAGCCCAGAGCGAGTCAGGCTTTTACAGCCGCTACTTCCTCGTCCCCAAGAAAGACGGCGTCCTGCAACCTATTCTAGATCTCAGACTCCTGAATCATACCCTGATGAAAAGTTTGTTCAGGATGATCACTTTGAAACAGATCCTCTCGCAAATATGCCTAGGGGACTGGTTTATGTCGCTGGATCTGAAAGACGCATACTTTCACATACAGATAGCCCCCCATCACAGACGATTCTTGAGATTCACATTCGAAGGGGTGGCTTATCAATACAAGTTCCTGCCGTTTGGGCTGTACCTGGCTCCCCTCACTTTTACACGATGCGTGGATGCGGCTCTCTCCCCTCTGAGACAGATGGGAATCCGCATACTCAATGCTCTATGCTTTTCCCCCAATCGCTCTGCTACCACAGGTACTCAGGCGAGTCAGGGAACGACGGCACAAGCTTCTTTTAATAGCCCCCCTCTGGAGGAACCAACCGTGGGTATCAGAATTATTCTAGCTGCTGACGGCAGCCCCGTGGCCAATCCCCCTGAGACAGGACCTCCTCTCTCAAGCGAACGGCACGATATGGCATCCACGGCCCGAGTTATGGGCCCTGCATGTGTGGCATCTCGATAGCCTTTCAGCCTCCCTGAGCGTGTCCTAAACACTATGGCAGAAGCTAGAGCTTTGTCTACTAGATGCCTCTACGCTCTGAAATGGTCCATTTTCTCGGCTTGGTGTCAAGACCGCGACTTAGAACCGGTCACCTCCGAAGTGTCAGTGGTTCTGTCATTTCTGCAAGAGATGCTGGACAAACAGCACTCTTCATCCACCATCAGTTTACGCGGCAGCAATAGCAACTTTCCACGCCCCTATTGCTGGCCGCTCGGTGGGCAGAGATAGTGCGGTAATTCAGTTTTTATGAGGCGCCAGGAGAATGAATCCTCCGCGTCCTCGTACAGGTCCACCTTGGGACTTACCAACCGTATTGAGGTTTGAACCATTGCAATCCTCGAGCCTCAGAGTGCTCTCGCTGAAAACCGCCCTGCTGTTAGCATTGGCGTCGGTCAAGCGGGTAGGAGATCTGCAGGCCCTCTCTGTCAACCCTGCTTGCCTGGAATTCGGGCCTAACGACTCCAGGGTCGTCCTGAAACCAAGGCTGGGTTTTGTACCCCTAAGGTGCTCTCCACCCGTTTAGAGCCCAGATCATAGCACTTTCCGCTTTTTCTCCCCCGGCGGGCAGCCAGGAATCCCTGCTCTGCCCCGTCAGGGCCCTGAAAATCTATATCGAGCATTCTGCCTCATACAGAAAGCTTTTTGTTGGCTTTGTCAGAACAGCTTTTTGTTGCTATTACATTAGCTTTGGTAGCCGCTCTTCATTCCACCATCGCTAAAGCCCCCTCTCTTGCTTGGGTCCATAAAACTATATGCCCTGTTACAAAGTTCCCATATCTCAGAGAACTTATAGGTGGTTAGTGGATGCTATTACATTAGCATATTTGTGTTTGTCTCCTAGAAACCGGGGGGGACGGGGGGACCGTCCCCACACATTTTGGGGTCACTGTGCGTGTTGATTTGTTACTAGAACTAATTCAATCCAATCACTAGATGCTGGACAATCTCTTTCTGCTCTCTGGGGTTTGTCGTTGCGTTCGACAGCTTTGTTTTTGGCGCTAAAAGCAACAGAAAAAAGCAGAAACTTCATCCACCATCTGTAAGTATTGTTAAAGTTTTGGACCAACATTGCTCAAGCCCCCTCTCGCGCCGGATTTGCTTGGTCTTTGGAAAAAGTGTCCATAAACTATATCGACTTTGATATTTGTTAAACCAAGACCAAAATACAATTATCCTTATGGGTTTTTCCCATTCAGCTTTTTTATTTTGATATGTCTTCGACGCACTTGTTCCCATATCTCCCAAAACTTGTAAAAATCCAATAGTTTATTCTATTATAGAAATTTATTATTTCTATGAAACTGTAGTTTGTCAAAGGTTTACATTTCCAAACACATTTTGATTTAAAAGTGTTTATTTGTGTTTGTCTGTCTGGAATGATATGAAGAAACAGAACAAACTGAGACAGACTATATAACAGAAGAACTGTGAGTGCTGTAGTGCTGCACCTAGGGCAAAAGCTTAAACACAAAGGATTAAACACAAATGTTGATGGTCATTTAGTTATTTCATTTAGTTATTAAAGATAATTTAGAAAATCTATTTAAACATTATTTTTGACAGCATCCTCATTTTACAGCATTTTTACACAACTGCCTAAAACCTTTAACAGTACTGTAGCTTTGCAGGTAGGTTTATTGAAGCCTCTTGGAGACGTTGCCACAGTTCTACAGGTTTAAAAGCATCAGAAAGTGTAAAAATGTTCAATTAAATTGTGTAAACCTCAGTGAACGTGAAGACAATTTGATCATAGTCTTCTAAAATATTTATTAATGGCTCGGCCGGGGTCGAATTGTTATTTGTGCATGAGCCATAGGCATGTTTAAGATGCAGCGCAGCCCCTACAGCCAAATAAAGCCCTGCACCCGCAAGACATTCCTGACTCTCCCATCAGGCCTTGCTGCCTTCATCTGACAACACTCCAGCCTGTTAAGGTCAAGACCAACAGAGTGTCAGTGAGGATGATGATGATGTATTTTTTGACTCCCTTGTTTTTTCCTCCTGTCTACTCGACTTTATACTTTCTCCTTGTGCCAGTGTCAGCAGTCCATCTGCCCGCTGCCGACTCAAACCCCGGCACGGGCGCGCTGATCCATCTGAGCCCTTTACCCAGCGACACACCCCCCACCCCTCCTCCACCGCGCCCTCCTGCCTGCCATCACTCCCCCCACACACACCTTCAAAGCTGTGATTGTGTGAACAAGAAAACACAAATACACACATATGCTGCCAAACTCATGTCAGGTAAACCACAACAATTACGATCTCACAGTTATAATGAAACTGTGACAAAATTATACCCTCCGAACCCCCTGAGAGTCACAAGATTTTAATATCTGACATTTCTTCACATTGACACACTGCCTGGCTGTGAAATCCGCTCTTCTACAGTGTCTGTCTGTGAGTGGGTGGGTGTGTGCGTGTGTGTTTTGGAATTCATGTGGTCCCATATTTGTGTCTATACAACCTAGTGATCTGCCTCATTTTGAAATGCATTATGATGAGCTTAGTTAAAAAATTATCAAGGCGAGAAAAAATAATATCAGTGTTACTTTAATACTACTTCTATGCTATTATAATTATTTATATTTTGAAATGGATTTTAGTTTTATATTTTCAGGTTTCATGTTTTCACTTTAACTTAGTTTGTTTTAGTAACTTTTTGTGCTTGTGTCATTTGTAGATTTTTTTATATTTCAATTTATGTAAAAAAATGTTTTTATGTTTTTTAGTTTTTGCAAGTTTTTTACTTTTAGTAATATTAGTTCTTAAAAATAATCGTATCATTCCAATTAGTTTCCCCAATTTTCTTTTTACGTTCCTTTATTCCATGGTCTGTCTGAATACTGTATTCTGATTGGCTGGCAGGTATGCAGTAAAACCGTTTAATGCACAAGTAGTTCCAAGTCAGTTTTTTTCACCGTTCTATATTAATCCGCTGCTGTAATTAATGCACACTAACCCAACACACATCACTCACTCACTCACTCGCGCACACACACACACACACACACACACACACACACACACACACACACACACACACACACACACACACACACACACACACACACACACACACACACACACACACACACACACACACACACAACACACACACACACACACCCCACACACACACACACACACACACTCACACACACACACACACACACACACACACACAACACACACTCGCGCACACACACACACACACACACACACACACACACACACACACACACACACACACACACACACACACACACACACACACACACACACACACACACACACACACACACACACACACACACACACACACACACACACACACACACACACACACACACACACACACACACACACAGACACTGTTATATATAGTAATATACAGAAAATGTACTGTTTTTTTAATACAATAAAGTATTGTATTTATACAGCAGTGCTACTGTGATTATAGTAGCATTTTTACAGTACAATGCTGTAATTTAGTATAATTTACTGTAAATTTACTGCAACTCAGTTGCCAGGAATTTCCTGTAATTTTACAGGAGAGAATTACAATATTGTAATTCAATATACTGTATATATCCTGTTATTTGTAAATGTTACAATAAAATAATGTAATTTTCCATCTTCTAATATCACAAGTTTTTGTCTCTTAGAAATACACATTAGAACAGGAGCATGAGTTCAGAGTAGCAGGAGCTTGAATTGGGATGCAGATGTATATTTGACAGTACCATTGAGAAAACTGTAACAGCCTCATATTTTACACATAACCAAAAGTACAGCACCTCATTACCATGGTAAAAAAGTAGCCTAACTATATGGTTTATATGGTGTTTGCATTGAAGAACAGTAACCTAAAGACATTCAGTCAATTACAAATCCACTTCAACAAAATAATGTAATTATTTTCCATTACCCCTTTAATATATTTAGTATATTAATAACATAATAATACTATATTACTAGTCCTACTTTCCTGCCACCGTTTTCTGAAACGTCAGTGTTACTACAGTAAAAGGTTTAGTTTAAATTAAAGGGATGTGATTTGTACTGGAGAACTCTGCGCTGAACTTGTGTGCTTCTTACTGGATTTCACAGCGTTGTTTTGCAAGTGATCACGACTGGTCACTGTAATGAACCCATACGCTCTAAGCTCGCGCTGTTTTCTTCTGAGGCGGGAGCGGATACAAAGTCTGTGTGGCGCACAGTTTAAACGAGTACCGGCCGCTTGTTTGTTCCACTTTTGACATGTTTGGCGTTTAACATCTACTATCGGCTCTGAATGATTATGTAATCGTGGCATCCATAATCGTAATTGCGATTATAAATTTGATTAATTGTGCAGCCCTAACTATGTTGTATGTCGATTTGGAAAAAAGAGTCTGCAAAATACCTTAATCATGCTTCAAAAAAATTTACCGAATTAATGAAAGTCGTAATATTAAACTGTTGTCTGTCAGACTCTTCTGTGTTTACATAAATGGACGTTCCATATGAGAATGATGGATCTTTTTTCTTAATTAGTGTGTAAACAGTTTAAACATACTTTTGGACAAATTCTTTTTCCTCCTTGAGGCCTCTTAAAGATACTTCAATTTGAACACATAGTAAGCAGCGAAGGTTAGTGTTGACTTGTTGTCAACACTTCCCAGCGAATTTAATTAATTTTATTCATAAAATAGCCTAGAGACTAGATCGCTACATTATATTCTCCAGCAACGAGGTGATAAAATCGCTATTTTTGAAGTAATTGTTTGTAGAGAGAGAGAGACACAGACACAGCAAGCAGGTAAAGCACACACAACTGTCCTCTCTATTTCTCTCTCTGTCGATAGATAAATAAATGAAATACATAAAACAATTAATTCAAATATATGTAATCTTATACCGCACTATTTAATCTCTGTGTCTGATTTGAAGCAGGCAGAATGCTACACTCTAAAAACTGCTGGGTTGAAAACAACCCAATTTGGGCTATTTTGGTAACCCACCGCTGGGTCAAAAAGGGACGAACCCAGCACTGGGTTATTTTAACCCAACAATTTGGTTGTTATGTTTAACCCAGCAGGCTGGGTTGCCTTTTTATGGTTTAAAATTTCTACATTGCTAGGCTAAAATGAACCAAAATCGAGCTAGATATTAAACCTACAAATCTTGTTCATTTTAAAATCACTTTTACACACAAAGAATGACTATCAAAAGGTAAATATTTAATAAAAACAACAAGCGAAAACAGTAAAAAAGTAACATGCATGTTAAGAAGAAATGCAGAAAAGTATGGCATTAACAGATACAGAGTTTATAAATGAAGCATTAAACATTTGTTGAATAACTTTTAAGATCAAAATTTACTTTTTTGGTAAATTGTATAAAAATATACAAAAACACTATTTTACAATTAATTGTACAACTATTCTGGAATGAGAGTACACAAATAAACCACAACATTAACACTGATATTATAACATTTAACAGAAGCATATGTGTGTGTGAAAGAATTTGAGCATGTGTATGAATCACAGTGTAAACTACATTTCTACTAAACAACACAGAACAAGCATTTAATATTTGTTTTTTTTAAATTATACTCTTACAGTTTGTTTCATAGTCCATGAATACAGATCATGCATCACTGCCAATTTTCATGATCTCTTTAGCATAATTTATGTAGTCATGAAAAAGCCCCATCAGCACAGCATGTGACATCTTTTACAGCATCCTCCTTTAAAACCACTGTTGCATCAGTTTGGGGGAAATTCTCCTCTTTGACCAGCATTCATCCCAGGCACCGCTTGTTCTTCATCAGTGGCCAAAAAAGAAAAAAACTTTTGAAAAAAGAAAACATTTAATGAAACTATCCATTTTCAGATAGAGGTGCGTCCACATCGGTAAGCATATTTAAATAGTCTGTTTTTTTTGTGTGGTTGTTTAATGTCTGTCTACCACAGTGCTATAGAATGCTACAATGGCAGCACTAGTGTGAGGGCATGTAATATTGTTTAAATAAATATATTGCTTTCAGAAAATGTATTCTTTACTGAAACATTAAAACAGACATGACATTCACATACCTCACAAAAATGTCCATGTATGTGGAGGACTGCTCTTTAATGGGTTAGTTCACCAAAAATTGAAAATTGTCATAATTTACTCTCCCCATGTTGTTCCAGACCAATACAAACTCTGCTCATTTTTTAAACAAAAATACATATATTTAATATTCTCTTAATTTTTGTCTGCAAGTCTGGGAAACTAATATTTTCTTCTGAACAGAAATGTTCGCTATCGTGTAATTTAAGATTTATTCATGTATAAATATTGGAATGTATTACTTCTACAATAACTCTGTATTTATGAAGCTTGAAAATACCGATTATCTAGACTCTCAATGGATTAACAAAAAAATCATGAGAGAAAATTTTAAATATATTAATTTGTGTTCTAAAGACAGACAAAAGTCTTATAGGTTTGGAATGACATTGTCACGCACAGGAAGGAGAGGCACAAGGTGAGTTCTGGCAATAAGAGCTTCTTTTATTATCACAAACAGAAAGTGGATTCAACCAGGTAAGATCCAACATAAATGGTCATATGTAGCTCACAAAACGGAAGATAACCATCCTTATCTCGTTCTTGCAGGAAAGTTCAACTGGAGGATAGCAGGTAATGAACAGCGTACAACCTCAAGACCAGCCGACGAGGGAATGAGGTGAGTAGACTTATATGAGGACTGGGAAGTGGATACAGGTGGTGGTAATTAGTAATCTGGTGATTGTGATCTGGTGTATGTGGATAGTGTGGTCGGTGAGTCAGTGACAGTACCCCCTCCCCCACGGGTGACTCCTGGCGCCCGCGACCGACGGCGAGGACGACCGCGCCCCCTGGGAGCCGGTCGATCTGGGTGGAACTGATGGAAGTCTGTGAGGAGTGATGGATCCAGGATATCATCTCTGTCCACCCATGATCTCTCCTCGGGACCGTATCCCTCCCAATCCACGAGGTATTGGAGACGGCCGCCCCGCCGTCGGGAGTCTAAGATGTCTTTGACTCGGTAGATGGTTTCGTTGGTGTCGACTTCGGGGGGAGGAGGTATCTCGGGTTCTGTGGAAGGAGGAAGAAGAGGGTTAGTGAATGGTTTGAGTAGGGAGACATGGAAGGTGGGTGAGATGCGGTAGTGATTAGGGAGTTTGAGTTTATATGTCACTTCATTGATCTGCCTTAAGATGGGAAAAGGACCGATGTAACGGGGACTCAGCTTTTTGCAGGGCAGCCGGAGACGGATGTCCCGTGTGGAGAGCCAGACTTGGTCTCCTGGTCGGTACAGCGGGGCTGTGGTGCGACGGACATCGGCATTGATCTTATGTCTCCGAACTGCCTGCTGAAGATGGATGTGTGCTGAGTCCCATACTCTCTCGCTCTCACGGAACCAATAGTCAACTATGAATGGGTAATGGAACCAACTTGCCTTCTGGCAGACGACGCGGTGTAGATGCAATGGCACAGACCGAACAACCCTTGACGTAGCGGGCGACATACCGAGCCATTTTGGGCCACCAGTATCTGTTCCGGAGAAGCGAGAGGGTTCGTTGGCTGCCTGGGTGACCCGATCCCGGAGAAGAATGAACAGAGTCCAGAAGGGCGAGGCGTAGAGCAGTTGGTACAAAACTATTCCCTTCTGGACCTCCCAGCGGCTCGAATTTGATCATCCAGGGCCCATTCAATAGGGCAGACAAACACGGTAGGAGAGAGAATGGGTTCTGGGCATTCCGGGGATGGATCTGGTTGATGAAGGCGGGAAAGTGCATCCGCTTTGAGGTTCTTGTGACCGGGACGATAGGTTACAGTGAATCGAAAGCGGGTGAAAAATAGGGCCCACCGTGCCTGTCGTGGGTTGAGACGTTTTGCATCACGGAGGTATTGGAGGTTCTTATGGTCAGTAATAACCTCAAAAGGGTGCTGTGCTCCTTCCAACCAGTGTCGCCACTCTTCTAGGGCAAGTTTGATGGCCAGTAACTCGCGGTCTCCGATGTCGTAATTCTGCTCCGCTGGGGACAGTTTTCTGGAGAAATATGCGCATGGATGGAGTACTGGGGGTTCACCCTTCCACTGGGATAGCACCGCACCGACTCCCAGGGTTGAAGCGTCTACCTCTACCACAAAACGGAGGGTAGGGTTAGGATGAAACAGAGCCGGTGCGGAGCAGAAGGCAAACTTCAGATGTTGAAATGCCTGGGTGGCCTCTGGTGTCCAGGATAACGACTTAGGTTTGTGACGGAGGAGAGAAGTGAGTGGAGCAGACATTTGGCTGTATTGGGCGATGAAACGGCGGTAGAAGTTAACGAATCCTAAAAACCTCTGCAGTTCCTTTACCGTGGTGGGTTGAGGCCAGTTCCGTACTGCCTCCACCTTCCCCTGGTCCATCTGTACTCCATCCGGTGTTATGACGTAACCGAGGAACTGGACCGTGGATTGGTGAAACTCGCATTTTTCCAGCTTGAGGTATAAGTGATGCTGGCGAAGACGTTGAAGTACCTGGGTGACGTGTTGTTGATGTTCATCTAGGTTGGGTGAGTAAATTAAAATATCATCTATGTAGACGATGACGAATCGGTGGAGCATGTCTCTGAAGACCTCATTCATGAAGTTCTGGAATACCGACGGTGAGTTTGAGAGGCCATATGGCATCACCCGGTATTCATAGTGGCCAGAAGGGGTTATAAAGGCGGTCTTCCATTCATCACCCCTTCGGATGCGGACTAGATTGTAAGCACTACGTAAATCTAGCTTCGTGAAGATGCTAGCTCCTCGGAGATCTTCCAAGGTGGTAGGGACCAGAGGAAGAGGATAGGCGAATTTGACAGTGTGGGCATTGAGAACACGATAATCGATGCAGGGACGTAAGCCCCCGTCCTTCTTCGCCACAAAGAAAAAACTGGATGCTGCAGGTGAGGTGGATGGCCGGATGAACCCCTGTTGAAGTGCCTCTTGAATGTACTCCTCCATGGCAGTGTGCTCCGGGATCGAGAGTGGATAAATGCGTCCCTTAGGCAGCTTGGCCTCTGGCAGCAGGTCGATAGCGCAGTCCCATGGTCGGTGTGGTGGAAGGCGAGTAGCCGCGGACTTACTAAACACATCCTGGAATGCCTGGTATTCCGTTGGGATTTGGACGGTGCGTTGGGGTATGGGACTTTCAATGGAGGTGGAACAGACAAATGCTGAGGTATCAGCTTGAGGTGGTACTGGAAGGTTGGTTAGACATTCTTTGAAACAATAATCACTCCATTTGAGTACCTCTCCGGAGTTCCAGTGAATGTCAGGATGGTGTAAAGCGAGCCAGGGGCGTCCCAGGACGATATCCACTGTAGCGTCCTCCAGCACCAGGAAAGATATGTACTCAGAGTGTAAGCTGCCGATGCGAAGAGTGACTTCCGGGGTGCGAGAACGCACCAAGCCCTTGCCCAGCGGCTTTCCCTGGATATTTGTTATTTGATAATGGGTGGCATTTCGATGACGAGGAACGTTAATTTGGGTGAGAAAGAGAGAGGAGATAAAATTCCCGGAAGCGCCGGAGTCAACGAGGACTTTGGCTGGAAAAGATTGATTCATGTGAATTAGGAGAGCATCAATGTGTGGTAGCTTAGATACATCAGGGAGAATTTGGACCGTACTCACCGCTGGGCGTGTCGGGCGAATTGGACAGACAGGCAGGAGATGATCGTGAGCTCCACAGTACATGCATAGACCCAGATTGACTCGTCGAGCCCGTTCCGTTGGTGTCAAGTGATAGCGATCCGTTTGCATTGGCTCAGGGGCTGGAGGGTGGGTAGCCGGTGAGGCGGCAGTGGTGAAAGATTCCTCTGTATGACAAGCGGTTAGATGTTGCGAGATGTGAAGAGCTTTTTGCAGAAAACTCTCGAGCCCCACCGTGTCGTCATAGATGGCCATTTGTTGGCAAATAAGTGGGTCTAGACCACGTCGATAAGCTGCCAGGAGTGCGGTCTCATTCCAACCGCTGGCCGCGGCAAGAGTGCGGAAACGAACGGTGTAGTCATGAATGGACATTCCTGCTTGCCGTAGACGAAAGAGCTCATCGTGCACGGAGATCGCTGATGTGGAAGTGCCAAATACCTCCCGAAAGTGGTCCACAAAAGTGTTCAGGGAACGCACTACTGGGCTGCGAGAATTCCAGATCGATTCCGCCCACTGAAGGGCTCTCCCTGATAGTAGGGACATAATGAAAGCGATCTTAGCTCTGTCGCTTATGAATTGATGCGGTTGCATCTCGAAGTAGAGCGAGCACTGGAGAAGGAATCCACTGCATGCATCCGCCTCACCGGAGTAAGTCACGGGCTTGGCCATGGGACATGCGGAGGCAGATGAAGTGACGGGAGGTGGCTGAAGTGATTCACGGAGTGTTTGGACTAGTTTGGAGAAGAGATTGGGTGGCAAGGGATCCGGTGTCTCAATCTTGCAGATGAAATCCTATATATCTTTCACAGGGCTGGTCTTCTGTCACACAACTGACCGTTGATCTGGGGATGAAAACCTGACGACAGACTCTTGGAGGCCCCGATCTGTCTACAGAATTCCTGCCAAAAACGGGAGACAAACTTGGGACCCCTATCAGAGACCGCATCAACCGGAAGACCATGGATCCGGAAGACCATGGATTAGGAAGACGTGGTCAATAACCAGTTGGGCTGTCTCCTTAGCAGAAGGGAGTTTGGGAAGGGGCACGAAATGAACCGCCTTGGAGAAGCGATCTACCACCGTGAAAATAACGGTGTAACCTCTTGAAGGGAGCAGAGACAAAATCTAAGGCTATGTGTGACCAAGGATGGGAGGGAATGGGCAGGGACTTAAGTAGACCAACGGAGGGACGGTTAGAGACCTTGTTCTGGGCACAAACTGAGCAAGCCAATACAAACTGCCTGACGTCTTGGCCAATGGAGGGCCACCAAAATCGCTGGCGGGTGGTAGCCAGCGACCTCCTAACTCCTGGATGGCAGGCAACCCTAGATTCATGATCCCACTGAAGAACCTCAGGGCGCAGCGCCTCCAGCACGAACAACCGACCCGCAGGGCACTCAACAGGCACTTTCACCCCTCGTCCGGCCTCCTCCACTCTCTGCTCGACAACCCAGGAAACAGCCCCTACCACCACTCCTTCCAAGAGTATGGCATCGGCCGAGGTCTCCTCTCCCGGACGCTCGAACTGGTGGGAAAGAGTATCGGGCTTAACATTTTTGGAGTCGAATCGGTCAAAGAATATTCTTCGATTCAAGATTGCGCCGAGTATGGCAGCCGTGTTGCAAGCTCCGAGAAAACTTTGCAGTTTTTTTGTATGTTTTATTTTGATTTTGATTTTTTGTTTCACGTGTTAGATGTTGTTAGTATAACTGTCTACGATAGACACACGCTTTTAAACATTGGTTCCTCCGTCGCGCAACGCAAACCGGACTTTGAGTTCTTGAATGCCGGTGCCTTGTTCACAGACACGGCATCAGAACCCTTTGTGTGGAACGCACGACCGCGACGAAAGAAACGCAGCCAACAAAGAGGGAAGAGAGCTGGCATCCTCGTCAGACTGAGACGCCGTGCTTTCTGACCTCCTCTTATAACCATTTTGCTGGCTAATTTTCAGTCACTGAACAACAAACTCTGTTAACTGCGGGCGCGCATCTCATACCAATGAGAAACAAGGGACTGCTGTGTTATTTGGCTCACAGAAACCTGGATGTCTGCTTTGGTTCCAGACTCAGACATCGAGCTCACATGCTTCTCTGTGCATCGCTTGGACAGAACGAAAGAGCTCACAGGGAAAAGCAGAGGTGGGGGCGTTTGTTTCTATATCAACAACTCGTGGTGTGATGAAAGGAACATACACTCTATTAAATCCTTCTGCTCCCCTGATCTGGAATTTCATATGCTTCTGTGTCGACCATTCTGGCTACCGAGGAAATTTACAGCGATCATAATCACGGCTGTTTACATTCCCCCTCAAGCCAACACAGACCAGGCACTCAAGGAACTGTACGGGAATATAAGTGAGCAGGAAACCGTGCACCCAGATGCAGCTTTTGTTGTTACGGGGGACTTTAATAAAGCCAACTTCAGAACAATAGCTCCAAAATACTTCCAACACATCACCATAAACACGCGTGGAGATCGTGTGCTGGACCATTGCTACTCCCCCTTCCGGGACGCATACAAATCCCTCCCCCGCTCACCTTTCGGCAAATCGGATCACTCTTCCGTTCTGCTCCTGCCTGCTTATAGGCAGAAACTGAAACGAGAAGCACCCGCCCTCAGGACAATCCAATGCTGGTCAGACCAATCGGACGCTATACTACAGGACTGTTTTGATCACGTGGACTGGGACATGTTCCGGGCAGTGTCTGATGACGACATAGAGGCGTATTCAGCTTATGTAACGTGTTTTATTAGGAAGTGTATAGAAGATGTAGTTCCGACTAAAATAATCTGCATCTATCCCAACCAAAAACCATGGATTAATAACGAAGTTAGATCAGCCTTGTCAGCGCGGACGTCTGGTTTTAAATCTGGAAACACTGGCGATCGAAAACAAGCCAGTTATGATCTCAGGAGATCCATCAAAGCCGCCAAACGACAATATAAAAACAAAGTTGAAGAACAATTCAACACAACAACCCAAGAAGCATGTGGCAGGGCATCAACATCATCACAGGTTTTAAAGGGAATAAACCAGCTACTGTGAACATTCCCGCCTCTCTACCAGACGAGCTCAACACTTTTTATGCTCGTTTCGAGGCTGACAACACCGCCCACACAGAGAGCGCTCCCGCGGCTGCTGCAGAGGAGGTGAGTCCACTCTCCCTTTCTGTCGCAGATGTAACCCGATCCTTCAAACGGGTGAACATCCGAAAAGCCGTGGGTCCGGATGGTATACCAGGCCGTGTGCTCAAAGCATGCGCTTTCCAACTAGCCGGGGTTTTTACAGACATTTTCAATCTGTCCCTCTCTCTGTCTGTGGTTCCCGCATGCTTCAAAAAATCCACCATTGTGCCCATACCGAAGAAAAATAAAATCACATGCTTGAATGACTGGAGGCCCATTGCTCTGACACCCATCTTCCGCAAGTGTTTTGAGAAGCTTGTCAGAGACTACATCTGCTCTCTGCTGCCTGCTTCACTGGACCACTACAATTTGCATATCACAGTAACCGTTCCACAGATGATGCTATTGCCTTCAACCTTCACACTGCTCTCTCCCACCTGGAAAATAAGAACACCTATGTGAGGATGCTGTTTGTGGATTATAGTTTGGCATTTAACACCATAGTGCCTGCCACACTGGTTGCGAAGCTCCAGACTCTGGGATTGAACAGATCTCTGCGTCCTCAGCCCACTCCTGTACTCCCTGTACACACATGACTGTACAGCTACACACAGCTCCAATGTCATCGTCAAATTTGCTGATGACACAACGGTGATAGGCCTGATCACCGACAACGATGAGATGGCCTACAGAGAGGAGGTGAGTACCCTGACTAAATGGTGTCAGGTGAACCACCTCTCACTCAACATCGACAAGACCAAGGAGCTGGTGGTGGATTTCAGAAGACAGAGCAGAGTACACACACCCATCACCATCGACAAGACACCTGTGGAGCGGGTGAGCAGCTTTAAGTTCCTCGGCGTTCACATCACCGAGGATCCAACATTGTCCGCTCACACAGATGCAGTGCTGAAGAAGGCACATCAGCGCCTCTTCTTCCTGAGATGGCTGAGGAAGTTTGGAACGAGCCCCAGCATCCTCAGATCCTTCTACACCTGCACTGTGGAGAGCATCCTGACCGGCTGCATCACTGCCTGGTTTGGAAACAGCACCGCTGGCAACCGCAAAACTCTGCAAAGGGTCGTGTGAACTGCCCGCCACATTGTTGGAGGTGAGCTTCCCTCCCTCCAGGACAGCTACACCAGGCGGTGCATGAGGAAAGCCAGGAGGATCATCAAGGACTCCAGCCACCCGTCCCACAGACTGCTCTCTCTGCTGCCCTCAGGGAGACGTCTCCGCAGCATCTGATCCCGCACTAGCCGACTGAGGGATAGCTTTTTCCCTCAGGCTATCAGGCTAATGAACAGTCAGAACTAATTCACCCTACATCATACTCCCACTCACACAACATGCCATGCACTGCACTTTAACACAGTTCCACTGGACTACACGCACACACTGCACTAACACAACCTATCTGCTATCACTGGATACCATACAATGCACATCCACGACATTGCATATGTATAATCTGTTGCACCTTCACATATTACTATGTTTAGATGTGTACATAATGTAGAATGTGTACAATGTGTATTGGTAACTAAGTATGTCTTATAGTACACTGTGTGTACTGAGTATATGTATGTGTTTTTTTGCACATTGTCTTCTGTACAGTCTGTAAGTAAAGGTACTGTCTATATGTAAAAAAAAAATTTGCACTGTCTGGAACACGCTCTCAAGAATTTCACTCACCGAGGCACTTGTGCTGTGGTGATGTGACAATAAAAGTGATTTGATTTGATTTGAGAATAGTGCCCAGCGAGCCTGGCGCGAGCTCAGCCTCTTGGCCGAACGAATATATTCTAAGTTCTTATGATCCATCCAGACCAAGAAGGGTTGCGCTGACCCCTCCAACCAATGACGCCACTCACTCAAGGCCAACCTAACCGCCAGCAGCTCCCGGTTGCCAATGTCGTAATTACATTCAGCTGGGTTGAGGCGATGGGAGAAATAGGCACAGGGGTGCACCTTCCCATCCCTAGACGAACGCTGGGACAAGGCTGCGCCTACCCAGACATCAGAGGCGTCCACCTCAACAATGAATTACCGTTCGGGATCTGGAGTGGAGAGAACAGGAGCAGAGATAAACCGGGACTTTAAATTATCAAAGGCCTCCTGAGCCTGAGCACTCCAGGTGAACGATACCTTGGTGGAGGTGAGCACCGTTAAGGGTGCAGCTACCTGGCCAAAATTTATTATGAAGAATTTGCCTGTAGAAGTTGGCGAAGCCCAAGAAACGCTGCAGAGCCTTCCTAGTCTCGGGGACTGGCCACTTAGCGACAGCATCGACCTTGGCCGGATCCGACTTGATCTCCCCAGCTGAAACAATAAAGCCCAGAAATGAAACTGACTTGGCATGAAACTCCCACTTCTCCGCCTTAACATAAAGCTGGTTTTCCAGCAGCCGTTGGAGGAACTGGCGCACATGCTGGGCGTGTACCTGAAGGGATGTAGAAAAGATGAGAATATCATCGAGGTACACAAAGACAAACTGGTTAATCATGTCTCCCAGCACACTATTAACCATGTCCTGGAAAACAGCAGGAGCGTTTGTGAGCCCGAACGGAAGGACCAGGTATTCATAGTGTCCTGTGGGGTATTGAAGGCTGTCTTCCACTCATCGCCCTCACGATTGCGGACAAGATGATAGGCGTTGCGGAGGTCTAACTTAGTGAAGACCCTAGCTCCCTGCAAGAGTTCAAAGGCAGATGACATTAAAGGCAAGGGGTACCTGTTCTTAACAGTAATGTCATTCAACCCACGATAATCAATGCATGGATGCAGAGAGCCATCCTTCTTCTTGATGAAGAAGAACCCAGCGCCAGCAGGGGAAGATGAGTGGCGAATGAGTCCGGCTGTGATGGATTCTTGAATGTACTTGTCCATGGCCTCTCGTTCAGGACCAGACAGGGAAAAGAGATGGCCCCGGGGCAGAGAAGTGCCTGGGAGGAGATCGATGGCACAATCGAACTGTTGGTGAGCGAGGTGGCTCGGGACCTGCTGAAAACCAGTCGCAGATCCAGGTACTCCGCCAGGACCCCGGTGAAATCAGCTGCCTCAACCTGCAACACAGGAGACACAGACACAGGGGAAGAGGCAACACCAAGACAGCACGCATGACAAGACTGGCTCCAAGACATAATCTGACTGCGAGACCAATCCTCCTGAGGGTTGTGCTGGTCCAACCAGGGATGCCCCAGAACAAGACTAGCATTGGGGGCCTCAATGAGGAACAGCACAACCGACTTGTGGTGATTGCCTGCCACAACAAGACTTACACAGGGGGTGGTGTGGGTGATAGTAGTTACAGGCTGGCCAGAGAGGCCCCAGACAGTGGCAGGAGAGGAAAGAGAAATGGCAGGAATGCCCCAGCTCTTGGCCGTGCTATAGTCCAGAAAGCTGGCTTCGGCGCCTGAATCAATAAGAGCTTTGCAGGAGTGGGCGGAGTCTTGGTAAGTGATGGTGGCAGAGAGCTGGGTGCGTGACCGAGGGGAGATAAGGGCAGAAACGCCCACCAGGACTCCCCGGTTCACTAGTGGGCCTTGGCTTTTAAAGGGCATGGTAGAGCAAAGTGACCCTGCTTCCCACAGTAGAGGCAGAGGCCCTGAAGCAGCCTTTGTTGTCTCTCTCGGGCAGACAATCAAAGTCAGCCCAACTGCATGGGCTCAGGATCAGGCAGAGACGATTGAGGTGGTGGTTGGCCCTTGAAAGGCTGGACCTCCTCCAGCCCCCAGGAAGAGCGGGGAGCCAAGCGTCGCTCACGCAAGCGGAGGTGGCCTTCGACACGAGTGGCCAAATTGATAAAGCCCTCCAGGTTCAGGGGTAACTCGTGGGTGGCAATCTTAACCTGGCTCTCGAAGTTAAGCCCCTCCCAAAACATAGCTCGTAGCGACCCCTCATTCCAATCACATGAAGCTGCTAGAGTCCTAAATTGGATGGCATAATCAGTCACGGAACGGCCTCCTTGACGGAGCCGCGCTAGTTTGGATGCTGCTTCATCCCCTCTTACTGAGCGGTCAAAAAGCCTGGTCATTTCAGAGCAAAATTCCTCTAAATCATTGCAAAAATATGCCATACAGCTGTACCCCACTCGCAAGCCCTTCCTGTCAGCAGAGTAATGACATAAGCAATCTTTAACCATTCTGTAGCATATCGGAGTGGTTGCAACGCGAACACCAGTGAACATTGAGATAAAAACGCCTGACATTAATTCGGATCGCCGTCATATAAGGGCAGGTTGTTGGCATGCGGCTCGGGCTCGCGATCGCTGCAAGCTTGAGGCAGGAGGGCTGCTGAAGCAGAGGATGACAGAACGTTGTGTTGAAGTTCACGGAAGCGGCCGCTTAATTCGGTCAGCTGGGCTGTGAGGGTTTCAACCTCCTGTGTTGTGGACGAGAGCTGGCTGGCTTGGTGGCCAAGAAGAGATCCTTGATGAATAATGGCTGATTGAACAAACTCCTCACCCGCTGGATCCATCTTCGTGGTCAGTCATCAGTGGTCAGCTGGATCCAAATGCCGTGGTCATACTGTCAGGAATGAGACCGGGATCCAATTGCAGGTGAATAACAAAAATGTATTGAAACAGAAAACAAAAGATTCAGTCCCAAAATCAGCCGTCTGGCATAAACCGCCAGAAAATAGCTCACTTCCACAGCGTGACGAACAGACCGGCTTCAGCCGAGCCAGCGGGGCAGAGAGGCAGCGAGAAGGCAATAGGTAGCCGCCGCTGAAATTCAGAGGTAGCGCCGGAATCGAGCAGATATGAATATGGAGGGATACCGTGAAAAGACGGGCATACGGGAAGAAAAACGCCAAGGCAGAGAGCTGGCCAGAGTCCTAGAGCGGCAGGTGTGTATCTAAAAGGAAGGATAGCGAAAACAGGAGCACCAGACCGACAGGACTGGAAAAAACTAACAAAACATGATTGGATCAGCTAATATAAACAGCAGAGAGATGAACTGAGCTTCAGAACAACGCATACGGACTGACGCAAGACAGAGGGCATGATAAAGGGGAGATAATGAGGACAGAATAGAGTGCAGGTGGGGAGGAAGAATTAGCAGACAGGATAACAAGGAGGGCGGGGCATAACCCACGATGATAGCGGAGCACATGGCGAGCTGTCAAACCAAAAGACCATGTGCTCCAGAACAACAAAAGCAAGGCAGCCCCCACCGAGATCGTGACACCTGTATTGTTATTAGTGCTGTCAAACAATTAATCGTGATTAATCGCATCCAAAATAAAAGTTTTTGTTATATATGTGTGTGTGTGTGTACACAATATTATGTACATATAAATACTCACTCATACAGTATGTATTTTTTTAATATATACATGTTTATATTTATATAATTTATATTATATATAAATATATTTAATATACAAATAAAACATATTTTTCTAAAATAATACATGCACGTGTGTGTAATTATTTATACATAGTACACACACATATAAAGAAAAACTTTTATTTAATCCAGTATTCATGTGCACAGTTAGCTTTGCGACATGCCTATTGACATTTATTTGCATTTAAGGTATACACTGCACCCATGACCTTATTGTTGATAGTGCCACACACAACTATTTGCGCTAATACTAATACTAATGGAAAATTACACTGAAAGTGCTTAGGGGCCATGCTATTCGCGTAGCCCTTCCTATGTGGAGCATTCCCAATTAGTAAGTTAGGATGCTGTCTTCGAAGTCAGTTGCCTACGTAGGCAGTATGCAGCACGAAAGCTTACTAGCTCTGGAAACATATGCGCCTTATGTGTTTGTCTATTTGTGGCTATGTATGTGTGAGCACTACGCATAACATATCAGTGTGTCTACACATAATTGGACCTCACCGACCGAACCAGCAGTCAGACTGTCAGTTGCTGAGATTGAATGAGCGAGACACTGGGCTGAGCTGTAGAGTTCCATAAACACCTCTGGGTTTGAGTCTAAGTGTTTGAGACTGCTGCCTTAGGGTGACATGAGCGTGTATGATTCTGAGTGGGAGCCCGGAGCTAAAGACTGAGGGCGGCATGAAAGATACACTGGTGTCTCCCGTCCGCCACAGGCTGCACACTTTCCCAGTTCTCCCCACAGAGCAGCCTCACTCTTCCCCTGCAAAGCTGTCAGTGCCACTTCAGCGATGCTGCTTGTCTTTGTTCCAGTCAGACGAGGATGATACAGATGAGAAGATAGATAAGTTAGTCTGCAAGCTGGAGAGAAAGTGTCGGCCGCTGTTTGGGAGTCTGCAGCTTGAAACACCTCGCACGTGCTTTCTGGTGGCGCAGAGGAAGTGTTAAATTGAATATGTGCTCTGTGTAGTGTGAACTACTCAATGTATCTTAACGTCTTAACTCGACGCCCCCTTGCCAACTCGACACATCAAAGTCATCCTCACCTTTTGCATTATATAACTATTTCAGGGTGCTGTAAGATGAAGAGCCCTATATATACACACAATCAGATGTGATGTAGTGAATAAATAGTTAGGTGCAATAATAAAAACAATAATATATATAATAATAGACCAAATAGGCTGCATAAATTGGATGTGACACATTACATACTGGTCACTTGAACAGAATAACAAGCAAAACCATGCAGGAAATACTGCACTTATAAAGTAAAAGGACTCTTTTTATTGTATTTTCTTTTTTTTGTATACAAAACTGTATTATATATATATATACACACACACACACATACATACATACATACATACTGTACATACATATATGGGTGTTTATAAATATTATATACAGTAGATAGATAAATAAATGTATCCCTAAACACACACAAAAAATCTGTAAATTGTTAAAAGCATTTTCCTTTAATCACGTTTTATCACACCAAGTGCACAGAGTGAACCAGGACCACTGTTTCAAGAACAGTACTTTATTTAATCTCACCTGAGCTTCTTGGGTTAAACAAGGTGTTTACTTTAATTCCAAAAACCAATTTGAATGGCAAACATGCTTGAAACATGTAGCACAGGATAGTTTCTGTATTTTAGTGAACAGAAAATCTTTTGTCTTGTGAGGAGGCATTAATTTACCTTAGCAGTGGGCCTTGACTGTGGTAATTGTTGTGTGAGGGCAGGCGGTGTGCCGAGTCAATCTCTCTCTCTCTCTTTGAGGCACGTAGATTCACTCTTTCCGTCACGCATGTGCATGCAAGAATGAGTCAAATGACTTACCCAGCGGGGGATGTATTAACACTTCATATCCATAAACTCAAACCTGCAGCATGTCATGTCTAGCACATCAGTCAGAACAGAGCACCAACACAAAATAAATATTCAAATTTCTGGACAAAAATGGCTTTGAAAGACCTAAATAGAGTATTAATAGCGGAGACCTTTCATATTAGAGTACCCTACAGCCTGTGTGTGTGTGTTTGCAATCTCTTCCTAGAGAGCATTCAAAACCTTTGAATTACTAACTGCGAATTACTAATCGAATTACACATTTTTTACACAGTAAAAAATGTACTGTGTAAAAAAAAATTTGCACAGTAAAAATGTAGTGTCAATTTAACACATAAACTCTAAATTTTAACACTACTAAAGATCATATATGGTCCCAATCTATCTGGTGTTAAAAGTACACTGTTCATAGTGTTGAATTGTTAGTGTTAATATAGCACTTTACAGTGTAGACAAATTACACTCCGAGTGTAAAGTGTTACACTTGCAATTGTTGTTAAAATTTTACACTATGGGGTATTTAACACCCCTGGTGTTGTTTTAATCCTTTAAGTGTTATTAGTAAAGTATTACTTTCAGTGCAAAAATAAAAATGCTATTGTATGGTGTCAATGTACAAGATTAGACATACAATCAAGAGACTTCAGACAGATGTATAAATTCCAACGTTTATTTAACAAATGGTCAAAGTGGCAACACAGAAAAATAAAATAGTCAATAAAGCACATAAAATCCTCAAATTAACCTAGAACTTAATAAATATGACAGGTAGATTTGAACAAGATTGCAGCAAGATACTTGTCGACAGTTGTGTAGCATCCATGAATGATGTTCCTCGTTGTCTCGTCAGCAAGCAGGTATGGCTGTGTGGTCTCTTCTATGCAATCAAGGTATTCTTCTAGTTAGTGCCTGTAGATTAAAGACAAAAATAACACTCAAGGTCAGCTCTCCAATTGATTTTATCTATATTAGTCTTTCATATACAACTCATCTGGCAATATTTTGAGGCAGACAATAGGTAGTGACAGAAATGTCCAAATGTACCTTTTTGAAGATGTTTTTCAGCTTTATTAGAGGACATTTTCCAGGTCCCTTGCAGCCTTGTGGTGATGGTGGAATCAATAGTCCCATTATAAATAACAGATATGACAACTTCAGCAAAAAATGCATGAACACAGAATATAGATAATGCACGAACATAGATAATCTTATTCTGAAATATAGTCTAACCATAAACATTGGTTTCATCCTTCTTTACAGCTGATTCCGAGGTCAATCGGGTCTGCCAGGAACTTGGCTTCTTGAAAAAAAAATTAAGAAAACAAAATGATTGACAACAATATCTCTCTGAGGAACCATTCTGCTAAGTTGATTGTGTAGCCACACAGTTGCTCTGTTCACACCTGGAATTAACATGCATCTTGGGTGATGCACAAGTGAACAGACACAAGACGCATATGGCCACATTCTTTTATAACAGGGTTAGTTCAAAAATGAAAATGTCGTAGTTCACTCAGACTTTTATTATTTTAAACACAATTGAAGATATTTTAAATAGAATATAAGATTTATGTCCCTTGAATGACGGTCCATGCAACTACCAATTTCATACTTCAAAAACTTCACATAGAGATCTAATCGATAAAGAGATCTAATCCACACATATCATGTGGTTAAGTCCACATTTTCCTTTTTTTCTGTTTATGTTCTCTGAACAATGTTTAAATATGAAAAAAGAAAAACTAATTCTTTGTTCATTGTTCAAAGTTCATTGTATAAAGAGACCAAGTCTCTTCAGAAAATTTGGACTAAACCGATCGATTCATTTGGATTATGTCACGGAACGTCGTGGAAAGAACAAGTCTGGGTCCAAATGCAGGAGAAAACGAAGTTTAATCAAAACAAAAGCAGACAAGATCCAAACACAGAACAGAAACAAATCATAATACAGGCAGGCAGAGTGGCGGGAGTGTGGTGTTTAAATAGGCCATCAAGATGGGCAACAGCTGTGTGTGTGAGTACGTGCACAGGTGTGTGGAGTTAGGGTAAAGGAATCAGGGAGGATAGGGGATGATGACCTCTGGTGGTGAGAGGAAGCAAGACCGGGCCCAGTCTCATAACAGGACCCCCCCTTCAAGGAACGGCTTCCAGACGTTCCCCAAAACAGAAATCCAAAAGTTCGGGAGGGAATTGGAAAGGGGGAGGGATGGCGGGCCAGGCCCATGTAGAGGAAGAGGGCCCCGAGGAAAAGGCAGCCAGGGCGGAGCCGGAGGGACGGACCATGGAGGATCCGGCCGAACAGGAACCCTGGAGGATGGCCATGGCGGGACGAACCATGGAGGATCCGGCCGAACAAGATCCCTGGAGGATGGCCATGGCGGGACGAACCATGGAGGATCCGGCCGAACAAGATCCCTGGAGGATGGCCAGGGCGGGGCCGGAGGGACAGACCAGGCCGGCTCTTGCCCGTCAGGAGGCCAGAGGGGAGCCAGCAGCTTGGCAAGCTGCCAGGGTGGCCCCGGCAGGACAGGAAGCCTGGGCGGCGCCGGCGGGACGAGGCGCATGGGCGGCGCCGGCAGGGAGAGGCGCATGGGCGGCGCCGGCAGGGCGTGGAGCTTGGGCGGCGCCGGCAGGGCGTGGAGCTTGGGCGGCGCCGGCAGGGCGAGGCGCTTGGGCGGCGCCGGCAGGGCGAGGCGCTTGGGCTCCCGGACCGGAGCGGACTGCGTGGGCTCCCGGAACGGAGCGGACTGCGTGGGCTCCCGGACGGAGCGGACTGCGTGGGCTCCCGGAACGGAGCGGACTGCGTGGGCTCCCGGAACGGAGCGGAATGCGTGGGCTCCCGGACCGGAGCGGACTGCGTGGGCTCCCGGAACGGAGCGGACTGCGTGGGCTCCCGGAACGGAGCGGAATGCGTGGGCTCCCGGACCGGAGCGGACTGCGTGGGCTCCCGGAACGGAGCGGACTGCGTGGGCTCCCGGAACGGAGCGGACTGCGTGGGCTCCCGGAACGGAGCGGACTGCGTGGGCTCCCGGAACGGAGCGGATTGCGTGGACTCCTGGAACGGAGCGGACTGCGTGGGCTCCCGGATCAGAGCGGAATGCGTGGGCTCCCGGACCGGAGCGGACTGCGTGGGCTCCCGGAACGGAGCGGACTGCGTGGGCTCCCGGAACGGAGCGGACTGCGTGGGCTCCCGGACCGGAGCGGACTGCGTGGGCTCCCGGAACGGAGCGGATTGCGTGGACTCCTGGAACGGAGCGGACTGCGTGGGCTCCCGGAGCGGAGCGGACTCTTGAGCGGACTCCGTGGGCTCCCGGAACGGAGCGGGCTCTGGAGTGGACTCTGTGAGCTCCCGGAACGGAGCGGGCTCTGGAGTGGACTCTGTGAGCTCCCGGAACGGAGCGGGCTCTGGAGTGGACTCTGTGAGCTCCCGGAACGGAGCGGGCTCTGGAGTGGACTCTTCGAGCTCCCGGAACGGAGCGGGCTCTGGAGTGGACTCTTCGAGCTCCTGGAACGGAGCGGGCTCTGGAGTGGACTCTTCGAGCTCCTGGAACGGAGCGGGCTCTGGAGTGGACTCTGTGAGCTCCCGGAACGGAGCGGGCTCTGGAGTGGACTCTGTGAGCTCCCGGAATGGAGCGGGCTCTGGAGTGGACTCTTCGAGCTCCCGGAACGGAGCGGGCTCTGGAGTGGACTCTTCGAGCTCCTGGAACGGAGCGGGCTCTGGAGTGGACTCTTCGAGCTCCTGGAACGGAGCGGGCTCTGGAGTGGACTCTGTGAGCTCCCGGAACGGAGCGGGCTCTGGAGTGGACTCTGTGAGCTCCCGGAACGGAGCGGGCTCTGGAGTGGACTCTGTGAGCTCCTGGAACGGAGTGGGCTCTGGAGTGGACTCTGTGAGCTCCTGGAACGGAGCGGGCTCTGGAGTGGACTCTGTGAGCTCCCGGAACGGAGCGGGCTCTGGAGTGGACTCTTCGAGCTCCTGGAATGGAGCGGGCTCTGGAGTGGACTCTTCGAGCTCCTGGAACGGAGCGGGCTCTGGAGTGGACTCTGTGAGCTCCCGGAACGGAGCGGGCTCTGGAGTGGACTCTTCGAGCTCCTGGAACGGAGCGGGCTCTGGAGTGGACTCTTCGAGCTCCTGGAACGGAGCGGGCTCTGGAGTGGACTCTGTGAGCTCCTGGAACGGAGCGGGCTCTGGAGTGGACTCTGTGAGCTCCTGGAACGGAGCGGGCTCTGGAGTGGACTCTTCGAGCTCCTGGAACGGAGCGGGCTCTGGAGTGGACTCTTCGAGCTCCTGGAACGGAGCGGGCTCTGGAGTGGACTCTGTGAGCTCCTGGAACGGAGCGGGCTCTGGAGTGGACTCTTGTGAGCTCCTGGAACGGAGCGGGCTCTGGAGTGGACTCTGTGAGCTCCTGGAACGGAGCGGGCTCTGGAGTGGACTCTGTGAGCTCCTGGAACGGAGCGGGCTCTGGAGTGGACTCTGTGAGCTCCCGGAACGGAGCGGGCTCTGGAGTGGACTCTGTGAGCTCCTGGAACGGAGCGGGCTCTGGAGTGGACTCTGTGAGCTCCCGGAACGGAGCGGGCTCTGGAGTGGACTCTGTGAGCTCCCGGAACGGAGCGGGCTCTGGAGTGGACTCTTCGAGCTCCTGGAACGGAGCGGCCTCTGGAGTGGACTCTGTGAGCTCCTGGAACGGAGCGGGCTCTGGAGTGGACTCTGTGAGCTCCCGGAACGGAGCGGGCTCTGGAGTGGACTCTTCGAGCTCCTGGAACGGAGCGGGCTCTGGAGTGGACTCTGTGAGCTCCTGGAACGGAGCGGGCTCTGGAGTGGACTCTGTGAGCTCCTGGAACGGAGCGGGCTCTGGAGTGGACTCTGTGAGCTCCCGGAACGGAGCGGGCTCTGGAGTGGACTCTGTGAGCTCCTGGAACGGAGCGGGCTCTGGAGTGGACTCTGTGAGCTCCTGGAACGGAGCGGGCTCTGGAGTGGACAGAGTGGATCTAGTGGTCCTCTTCCTTCTCAACCTCCGCTTCTCAGTGGGGGTCAGAGGGCCAGGGCTGGTGGGAAAATCCCTGCGGAAGGGTTCTGAATGACCTGGTGTTGCCCACTGACTCCGATGATGGAGATACCTGACAAAGCCCCAGAAGTTCAGAATCCGTAGTCCCTCCATCTCCCACTGGGGCAGTGGATCATCCAGGCACACATTAAAAAAGTCCTTGAGCACTGACTCATTATAGTCCAGCCCTACCGTCGAAGTCCAGAATGTCTGGGCAAAGCCTCCTACCTCCGTCCCCTGCTGGCGCAGAGCCATCAGCCTCTGACGTTGAGCCGTCCGCTCCCTTAGAGTGGCTGGAGGACAAACCTCATGGTCCATTCTCAGAATGCCGGTAGTCACTTCGTGACGCATTGGTCTCCCTGCTGGACCCATGTTGCTGCCTGTATTCTGTCACGGAACGTCGTGGAAAGAACAAGTCTGGGTCCAAATGCAGGAGAAAACGGAGTTTAATCAAAACAAAAGCAGACAAGATCCAAACACAGAACAGAAACAAATCATAATACAGGCAGGCAGAGTGGCGGGAGTGTGGTGTTTAAATAGGCCATCAAGATGGGCAACAGCTGTGTGTGTGAGTACGTGCACAGGTGTGTGGAGTTAGGGTAAAGGAATCAGGGAGGATAGGTGATGATGACCTCTGGTGGTGAGAGGAAGCAAGACCGGGCCCAGTCTCATAACAGATTAGTTTTATGATATATTTATGAACCTGAAGCATCAAAGTGGTAGTTGTGCAGACTGTCGATGGAAGGACATAAATATCTCAGGTTTCATTTAAAACATCTTCATTTGTGTTTTGAAAATAAATGAAAGCCTTGCAGGTTTGAAATGACAGAGAGTGAGAAAGGACAATCTTTCATTTGTGGGTCAACTAACCATTTATCTTTTTGCATTTTGATATCTTAAATTAATAATTAGTAAATTACAGGTGTGAACATAAGCAGGTATTGTGTGGCTGCCCAGTTAAACTTAAATTTTCCATATTCATTTGTGTGTTTTAAATTGGTACTGCACATAGAATAACATATAACAACCCTTTCTCACTCCCAACTCGTCACATATTGAAGCTTGGTCAGGACCGTTTTGGCGTCGCTTTTTGCACTTATAAATGCAACACTGCACTTATATTTGCCTGTGTGTGTTTTATATTGTTCAGAGGTGGGTAGGTTTAGGGTAGGGGTGGGGTTAGGTGTTCCATTGAAAGTAAAAATGTATATAAAAGTATCATTTGTTTTTACAAATGTATGCAAACCATTAAATTAAGACAAACAATTGAAAACAATGGAGGACCCTTCACGTCGAAAAGTGACACTAAAGGGGTACCTCGAGCATCAAAAAGCAACGCCAAGTGGTCCTAACCAAGCTTCAATATGTGAGGAGTTGGGAGTGAGAATGGGTTGCATATAAATGACACAGACTCACAATACTGGCATCAGCATCACAGAGGGCTTCAGTTCACTCACTCCATTCTCCTCTTGCCGTCAGTTCATCAGACTCCCAGTTTGCAATCTGAAGAGCTTCCTTCACTTGACCCTGCAGAAGTCTGGGCCAATTCTATTGAAAAAAGGATAAAAAAAGTACTTGTTTCAGTAATTTAGTTTACATTAGGACTGTAAATATGGTAAAATAATTATATGTTTATAAACGTGCTCTAATTTCACAGTTTTGCATTAGATAACGTCAATTAATTGACTGGTAAATGTTCCGCGTTACACCAGCTCCGTCAGCAGAAAGACTGCTTGTTTGCAGCGGGTGCGACACGACACTTTATGCGTCACAAAAACAAAACCGTTCAACAGTCCCACAATTACCCTTTCAGAGCTTGGAAACAGCGTAATGCCACACTCAATGCTTTCAAAAACACATATAAATGTACCATTTGATGAATTCTCTCATCTGAGTAGAAAACCGCCCAAATGTGGCTGCTTCAGACTCGTAGTAAAACCAGGCCTCGGCGGGAATGGAGGCAAGAGGATCTGTCAACGAACCAAAATGAAATAAACTGAAGCTATAACCTTATATAACATAAATTGTAAGTGCATTACAAAAAATATTTTACAAGTAAAATCACCTTTTTTCAGGAAATCGAAACTGCATGAGAAACTTTCACACTCGTCTGTAGGCTAACGTTACATCTCTGCACCTCACGAACTTAACACCGTAAACCTGACAAAAACACTCGCAGTAAGTAATTTCTAAATGTGTTCACCACGAATCATATCTTGAGTAAAATTATCAACAAAAATATTTTTCCTGTGTAATTTTATAAAGAGAAAAGCAATCCAACTTACCGTCTCGGTCACATGAAGAAAAAATTGCGTCGTCGCTTTGCGAGGCAGCAGTCATTGAGGGGTGGAGTCCAGACTATTCGGCGGGTTTTTTATGCAGCACTTTCTGTGTAAAAGTGAAATCACACCAGAGGTGGAAAGAGTACGAAAATATTCTACTCCATTAAAAGTACCATTACATTGGTACTTTTACTTGTACTTAAGTAAAATTTAATTTGTCTAAAAATCTACTGAAGTAAAAGTAAAAAGTAGCTCATTTAAAATGTACTCAGAGTAAAAATTACTTAGTTACATGTTTACAGTGGGAGGGACGAAAAAATTAGATAGGCCAAAGGTGTCAAACTCAGTTCCCGGAGGGCCACAGCCCTACACAGTATAGATATAACCCTAATTAAACACATCTGATCCAGCTAATCTAATAATTTAGGTTTATATGAAAACTACATGGTATGTGTGTTGGAGCAGGGTTGGAACTAAAGTCTGCAGGGCTCTGCAGTTTGACAACACTGGGATAGGCCTATAAATCTCAAACTAGTTGCTTTTAATTAAAGGAATCAGTTATTTAGAACAATAAGACATTCTGGCTGTTACCAGGCAAATTAAATCAGTATCAACAAAATGTATCTTTGCAATACAGAGAAAACACAGAAGCTTCATCTAAAGTGGCATTTAAATGTAGCCTATTTACACACTGGCATGAATACATTTAGCCTGCAGTTACAAATGCAGAAATACTGTTTTGATATATAAGACATAAAATGTTGAATACTCATTTTAAATGATAAATTATAATAAAAAATTAGAAGATACTTTACATGTAAAATTAAAACCACCAGCAGGTGTCATCAAGTCACTGTTAATAAGTGAGTAATTGTGATTGAACCGAATCATTTAAACGGTTGATTCATTCAGGAACAAAACACCATCATGTGCTCAGAGACACAAAACGGTGTATGGTGGCTGTGTTTGGAATTATTTCTGTTGTCGAAATAGACAAAAAACAGGCAATTTGGTGTCTATAACGCAAGTCTCTTAATTGATTTATTGTATATTGAACTGTTGTAAAAAAAAAAAATTATATACAGTGCTCAGCGTAAATGAGTACACCCCTTTGAAAAGTAACATTTTAAACAATATCTCAATGAACACAAAAACATTTTCCAAAATGTTGACAAGACTAAGTTTTATATAACATCCGTTTAACTTATAACATGAAAGTACGGTTAATAATATAACTTAGAGAACAAAATTTTCAGTTTTACTCAAATTAGGGTGATGCAAAAATGAGTACACCCCACTGAAAGTCTCTGGAGCAAAGCTAAATTTTAGACTGCAAATGTCTAATTTAACAAGAATTCAACCACAGGTGAGTCTAATTATTCATTACACAGGTGACAGTTGACTATAAAAGGGTGTTACTTAAAGAAAACCCCTTCCCATTTCATGCTGTCAGCAATGGCACCACATGGAAGAGAAATGTCACAAGACCTGAGAAAGAAAATAATTTATTTACACAAGAAAGTTGAAGGCTACAAGAAGATCAGCAAAGCTTTACTTATCAGTCAGAATACTGTAGCAAAAGTGGTACAAACATTTTAAAAAGATGGAACTGCAACCATCTCACAGAGACGTCCAGGTCGTCCACGGAAGTTAACACCTCGTCAGGAGCGTCTTCTGATGAGAAGGGTTGAAGAAAATCGACATGCAAGTTCACTGCAGTTATCTAAAGAAGTAGAAAGCCAAACTGGGGTGACTATTTCCTGTGACACAATACGGCGTACACTGCAGAGGAATGGCATGCATGGGTGCCGTCCACGAAAGAAGCCTCTCCTAAAGTCCAGGCACAAAAAAGCCCGCCTAGAGTTTGCCAGGGCCCATGCTGACAAAGATGAAGACTACTGGGACTCTATACTCTGGAGTGATGAGACCAAGATAAATGTTTTTGGAACTGATGGCTTCAAAACTGTATGGCGTCGCAAAGGTGAGGAATACAAAGAAAAATGCATGGTGCCTACAGTGAAACATGGTGGTGGCAGTGTCCTTATGTGGGGCTGCATGAGTGCTGCTGGTGTCGGGGAGCTGCATTTCATTGATGGCATCATGAATTCACAAATGTACTGCTCTATACTGAAAGAGGAGATGCTACCATCACTCCGTGCCCTTGGTCGTCGTGCACTTTTCCAACATGACAATGATCCTAAACACACATCTAAGGCCACTGTTGGATTTCTGAAGAAGAACAGGGTGAAAGTGATTCAGTGGCCAAGTATGTCTCCTGATCTGAACCCAATCGAACACCTATGGGGAATTCTGAAGAGACAAGTTGAGCATCACTCTCCATCCAGCATCCAATCTCTAAAAGAGGTCATTCTTGAAGAATGGAAAAAGATAGATCTGGCAAAATGTCGCTAACTTGTTCATTCCATGCCTAGAAGACTTGGTGCTGGCATTAAAAATCATGATACAAAGTACTAGATTTAGTATTTTTTGTTGTGGGGTGTACTCATTTTTGCATCACCCTAATTTGAGTAAAACTGAAAAATGTGTAATCTAAGTTATATTATTAACCTTACTTTCATGTTATAAGTTAAACAGATGTTATATTAAACTTAGTCTTGCCAACATTTTGGAAATGGTTTTTGTGTTCGTTGAGATATTGTTTAAAATTTTACTTTTCAAAGGGGGTGTACTCATTTACGCTGAGCACTGTATATATATATATATATATATATATATGTAATCACGCTGATTTTTGGAGAAATGTACTATTGATTTACTATATGAAATGATATAAATATATACATTCTCTGCCCCTATATCTTGAATTTTGTGATCATTCTAAATGCATTTTAACAGACTGAATCACGCAGTAAAGAAAGCACTCCAAATGCACTTGGACTAGTCTAATCTACAAGACTTCATGGTACTCTGTAGGAGTGTTTTGTTTGGTTTTTGGCAAAATACAGATAATGTCAAATCGCACATCATTAAAACAGCAATTACGATATTATCGCAAACGATATTGCACACCCTGCACCACTGTATTTTTGTCTAATTTGTGCAGACCCATTTTGCTAAACTGTCAAAGCTTAATTTTAACCACAAATGCAACGATGCAAGTATTTACCTTACGTTACCTCTACATGCTTGCAAAGGGGTGATGTTGAGATTTTATAAGCTGCTAGTTTGGTCTGTCTAGGCAAACACAGCTTACACTGCATAATAGAGCATGAATATATGGCATGGGGTTCACTTCATTTCCTTCGTGTTCAACTTCAGCTGAATACGACG
The DNA here is from genome assembly GCA_027422405.1 of Ptychobarbus kaznakovi. Classification (NCBI taxonomy): domain Eukaryota; kingdom Metazoa; phylum Chordata; class Actinopteri; order Cypriniformes; family Cyprinidae; genus Ptychobarbus; species Ptychobarbus kaznakovi. The sequence goes on from CM049802.1 coordinate 6,842,227, forward strand.
GGTTTGGTTTTCAGCTGGGTCTGCACCATAACGCCTGTCATGCCTGTCTGCATATTTCTTGTGATTTTAGCGCCAGTTTGTTCTCCTGCCCATTATTTACTGCAGTAGTTCCCAGGGAGAGATTTTTTTTTTACTCAGTAATGAATGTGTTTTAAAATGTAGTGAAGTACAATACTTCAAACAAAATATATTTGAGTAAAATAAAAATTACATATTTTAAAAGTTACTTTAAAAAGTAGAAGTACACAAAAAAGCTACTCAATTACAGCAATGCGAGTACATGTAATTAATTACTTTCCACCTCTGAATTACACCATATAACAACACTTAACATGAGTACTGTTTAACACTGTAGATTGTTAATTCAACTCTTTGGGAATTAATAACTTTTAACACTGCAAATATTACACTGCTGATTTTACTGTGTAGTGCTGAATAGAAAGTATGTATGTTTGCTGCTTTTTCTTTTAATGTAGTACATATGGCATTTTTTGAGTATCAGTATATAGCCAAGTACAGCCTACGCTTACAAAAATTCACCATGGTAATCATAGTTTCCACAAAAATCACATAGTTACCAGTATTACAGTTCTTTATACATTAAAGCTGTCAATATTAAGTCAATATTAGCAAATACTGTCATTGAAAAAGATTATAGATAGGCTTCCTACACTATTTCAATTTTTGTAACTATAAGTTGTAATTGACAGAACATGATGATATAATAAAACATATATTTTTCAAATTTTTATAAATAATTAATTACTATATTAATAATTAACTTTCTGCCTAAACACTTTCCATATTTCAATGTTGTCACACAACCAATAACATCTTCCCTAACATTACCCATAATCAAAACCCTCATGCGGTCATGATTCTTCATAATCAACCAAAATAATCTGACATCCCTTTTCGCTTTCCTCAAATTTCCCTCAGAATCTCCCTGTGAGCTCGGAGAAAACATATCGGGAGTGTTTTCCACTGCTTGTGCTATTGAGGCTAAACAATTTCACTGCACTAATTGGCCAATGTCAGGCGTGACACTAGGATAAACAAACGCTGCTCAGGAAAACTGAGACAAATGTTGGCTAATTAAATTGATGGGGGAGAGAAAAAAGCTGACAAAAAATTAGAAAAGAGGAATAAAAAAATCCCACCATGTGAGGCAGGCTTCCTATTTCCAAACGTCTCTGCTCCTCTAATTAGTCTTTATTTGGCAAAGGGAAAAAAATAAATAAATATATGCCAATGTAAATAAATAAAAGCGTTTGAGCGGAAAAGTCAAAACGGTTTTGCGGCATTTGGCACCGAGACCTTTGAAAGAGGACAAAACAGGCGTTTTAGCGAAGGCCTCGGATTCGCTGTGTGATCTCTTCTCTTCGTCATCTCCTCTGCCATTTAATCACTTCTGTCAATTTGTTACTCTCTGTCTGCTTTGCGAAATAAACAGTCACGGCTTGACGACGGACCTTAAATTTGTTTGCGTTGGACTTTGAGATGCGCTGGCACACACAAATGCTTTTCTGTTACCTTCCCTCTTTTTCTAAATAATTTATCCGTCTCTTCTTCCATAATCTTTCATGGTGTCTCTCTCCCTGTCTCAATTCCTGGTTTTACCACCCCCGCTCCACCACCACCTCCTACTCCGGAGCGCGTGTCACTGGATGTTTATAGGCTGTTGTTTTCGACGCTGATGACCATTGTCACACAGTGTTTCTATTACCCATCTGCCCTGATGGATGGCCCCTCTCTGCGCTCATGTTGATAGGAATGTCCTTGATCAGCAGAGGAAGAGAACGGGAGAGGGGGATGGAGGAGGGGGGCGGCGGAGGTGGGGTTGGCACTACCTGTCCATCCACGGTCTCGGCAGACCACAAACTTCAGCCGTGACACGTGTAGATCAGCCCACTTACAGACACGCAGTGACATGGCGCTTGTAAATTGGGCTGCTGCCAGCTGAGGTGGGTGTGAACGCCGAGTCCCTTTCACTGGTTAATTGGCAATCAGCAGTCTGCCGAGGACAGCGCCGTCTTTGGCGTACAGCTGTGTTGAAAGAGTCCACGGGACAATGGAGATGTAACGGGCCAAAGCTTTAATTAAAGACATAAGTTGGGTGTCTCTGCTGCACTTCTGTATTTTGCAAACATCTGCAGAAGTTGCGTTTGTTTAAATACAGATGTAACACTGCCAATCCAAGTTATAGTTGGGTTGAGTACAAATACAGATTTAATTTGATCGATACTGATTCTTAAAATCCAAAGAATGACTTTTACCTTTATGCTAGGGTGTAACAGACGATGTAGTCTGATTCAGGAATGCTTCTTATGAACCAGTTATTTTGATTCTTAGAGAATCATTATCCACACAGCGTTAACAGTGTAGTTTGATTCAGGAACAAATGAGTCTTATGAGCTGGTTATTTTAATGAATCATTCAAAGAGACTCCTGAAATATGTGTTATTTTAAGATTTGAATATAAGACAGTAATAATAAGAAATTATATATGGGCTATAATCACATCAAGCAAAAAAGGGACATTATAATTGAGTCTAGAGTCAGCTATTTTAACAAATAACTGAAAAAAATGAATGAAAATTGAAAGTTCCTAAATATATATAATTTTTGTATATAAAATATAAAGGATACATTATAGTATAAAAAATTTAAAGTATAAAATAACAATTTTATTGGTTCTATATATATATATATATAACATATCTATCTTTTTGTATTGCACCAAGTTAAAAGGTTCCCTGAGTTTGTTACATTCACAAGTAAATCAGATATTATAATTTAAATATGTATATGTTAAAATAATTTGTATCTGAATTGAAAGCTGTGAATCAGAACCAGCCCAAAACAGGAAATCTGTATCAATACCCAGCCCTAATATCTGCACTACTGCTAACTGTTTTCCATGGAAATATGTACAGTTGATGCACTGCTGATTTTTCAACGTTGCCCACTTACAAAGAATGGAGAGATATGTAAATTGTATCGTAGATACACCTTAACTGTGAGAGACAGAATAAAAAAATCCAGAAAAGAAATCCAGAAAATCACATTGTATGATTTTTAAATAATTACTTTCCATTGTATAGCATGAAATAAGTATTTAATACAATAGAAAAATAGAACTTAATATTTGGTGCAAAAGCATTTGTTTACAATTACAGAGGTCAGAGGTTTCCTGTAGTTCTTGACCAGGTTTGCACACACTGCAGCAGGGATTTTGGCCCACTCCTCCATACAGGTCTTCTCCAGATCTTTCAGGTTTTGTGGCTGTCGCTGGGCAACACAGAGTTTCAGCTCCCTCCATAGATTTTCTATTGGGTTCAGGTCTGGAGACTGGCTAGGCCACTCCAGGACCTTGAAATGCTTCTTACGGAGCCACTCCTTAGTTACCCTTGCTGTGTGTTTGGGGTCATTGTCATGCTGGAAGACCCAGCCACAACCCATCTTCAATGCTCTTAATGAGGGAAGGAGGTTGTTGGCCAAAATCTCGCAATACATGGCCCCATCCATCCTACCCTCAATACGGTGCAGTCTTCCTGTCCCCTTTGCAGAAAAGCACCCCAAAGCATGATGTTTCCACCCCCATGCTTCATGGTTGGGATGGTGTTCTTGGGATTGTACTCATCCTTCCTCCAAACACGGCGAGTGGAGTTTATACCAAAAAGTTATATTTTGGTCTCATCTGACCACATGACCTTCTCCCATGCCTCCTCTGGATAATCCAGATGGTCTTTGGCAAACTTCAGACGGGCCTGAACATGTGCTGGCTTGAGCAGGGGGACCTTGCACGCGCTGCCGGATTTTAATCTATGATGGTGTAGTGTGTTACTAATGGTAACCGTTGAGATTGTGGACCCAGCTCTCTTCAGGTCATTGACCAGGTCCTCCCGTGTAGTTCTATGCTGATCCCTCACCTTTCTCAGGATAATTGATACTCCACGAGGCGAGATCTTGCATGGAGCCCCAGTCCGAGGGAGATTGACTCCCTTGAATTTATTCCATTTTCTAATAATTGCGCCAACAGTTGTTGCCTTCTCACCAAGCTGTTTGCCTATTGTCCTGTAGCCCATCCTAGCCTTGTGCAGGTCCACAATTGTGTCCTTAGACAGCTCTTTGGTCTTGCCCATAGTGGAGAGGTTGGAGTCTGATTGATTGAGTGTGTGAACAGGTGTCTTTTATAAAGGTAACGAGTTCAAACAGGTGCATTTAATACAGGTAGCGAGTTGAGGATAGGAGGGCTTCTTAAAGACAAACTAACAGGTCTGTGAGAGCCAGAATTCTTGCTGGTTGGTTGGTGATCAAATACTTATTTCATGCAATAAAATGGAAGTTAATTATTTAAAAATCATACAATGTGATTTTCTGGATTTTTTTTATTCTGTCTCTCACAGTTGAGGTGTACCTACGATGAAAATTACAGATCTCTCCATTCTTTGTAAGTGGAAAAACTTGAAAAATCGGCAGTGTATCAAATACTTATTTGCCCCACTGTATTACATAAATAGCCTTTACCATTTCAACATGTTTTTTCCAGCATTTTATGTTGTGTTATTAAGACGTATCCCAAGTTAAAATGAGTTCAACTTAAATTAACATCTCTAGGCGCCTCAAACTAATTACGTATTTGAAGCTTAATACAAAAAAGGTTAAAAACTTACGGTTAGATGAGGTCACTTTAAAAAATAGATTTTGCACCATATGTGGAGTCGTTTCGAGTGTGTTTGGCTGTTTCATCTCTGATAAGTGTCATACTAATGATATTCTGTGTGGGAACAATGATAGCAGCGATTTGCCTCAGTATTGTAATTTACTGATTGATTATCTCATGATTTATGTTTTAATATAAAGAGGGTCCGCACCAGAGCACATAATACAATATCCACAGTTAAAAGAACTTAACGAGCTGGAGGGAGAGCAAAAACAATGACATTTCAAATGGATAGAACAGCTTATCAGTTATGACCCCTCTACATATACACTCTTCGTGTGTGTGTTCGTGTACATGAGAGAAAGCAGAAGATTGAGAGCGAGTGAGTGTGTTTCCTCTGTATACAGTAGGCTGATGATGAATTTTTAAACAGATCACACTGATAATTGTATTTCATATCTGTCAGTGGCGAGGAGACTGGCCACTGAGATTCTATTTATGTCAGCGCACCTCGCTTGGTACAGCCCTCAATAAAACTCAAATCACGAGGGAGATTGTTAAGTCTTCCACAAGAATTATTAAATCGACGGAAAATTTAAGGATTACACTTTATAACAATTAATCAAGAGATGTTGATTAATAAAGTTATCCTCCTCCTCCGTTACAGGCAATGTCGGGCAGCTGAGCCGTCGTTTTCATCACAGATATGGTTTTGTCTTTCTCTCTAATTAATGCAGCCCAGAGAGATGCCTCCTTCTTTGCCAACCACACCCCAGCCCGGCAGCCCCACACACTTCAAACACGTTCTATGTTAACCTTGAGAAAATATCCCAACGAGTGGTGCAACAGAGAGCGAAGGAGATCATTTGGGAAAAATCAAAACGGAGATTTTGGAGAATGTCACCCAGCCAACCTTGTCACTGTGATTAGGCTACTGTGATTAATTAGTCTAGTTAGATTGAGCAATTGGGTCAGAATTGTGTGTATATGTGCAGAGACGTCATGTACCTTTTTTCCTCCCATTTTTGACTATACTTGGGGGAAGACTGCAAAGTAATTTTGAGTACATTTATAGAAACAAAGACAGTGGATTATCAATGCAAATTCAGAATATTTACGCTGTAAAATTGATAAATGTAATTAATATAAAAATTCAAAATTATAGATAAAAATAGATATACATGAGTTTCATGAGCACGGTTACATAAAAAAGCTCAATAAATAGTTACGGATATAGAGAGATATAGATATGAATCTAATAAACTGGTTATTGTTCAAATAATTTGTTATTGTTATAATTTTATAATTATTTTAATTAACATTAGAATATAATATAGTATCACAAATAATATATAAACATTATATACATAATACATATACATTACATTGTTCATTTTTGAAAATTGGGATGATAAATGGTAATTATGATAATTAATAATTAATTAGGTATTTATTTACATTAGAATTTACACAAAATTGTATACAGTATATTACAGATATTGATTGAAAATTAATTTAATTACATTTAATGTAATATTGTTTGTATTATATATTGTTATAATACATTATTTATCGTATTAATTTAGTAAAACAGTAAAAGCAGTAATATTAAAATATTAATACAGTAACTAGTAACTATATAACTTACCTTTACAGTATAATGCTTGTAAAATCTGAAGTGCCCTGAAATGGGCATGAGTCATGTATGTGTGTGTATTTGTATTAAAGAAGCAATGAATGAATGAAGGAGAATTTCAGACCTAGAGAAAGAACCTCAAGAAAGAAAATCTCAGAAAATCTCCAGTGTGACCTGAGGAACAAAAAAGCTCTATTGAGAAAGATGTGCTGTGTGTGAATGTTTGCATGCAGGGTAGTTTTGGGTGGAGCAGGTCTGTATACGTCTGATTTGCTGATATAGCCTTAAGGCTGGCGTTATCAGTCGCTGCCGCTGCAGAGACCAGCCAGAGCCAGCCGAGGCTTTTGGAAAGACAGGGACAGCGTTTAGGCTCGTGCCAGGGTGTGGGGGGACAACGCAGGGCCGGAAAACCGGGCCTGGTTCAACACTCGGATCAAAGGCAGTGAGCCGTTCTCTATAGAGCTGTTTGTTTGAATCAACCTATGTATGGCTAAGAGAGTGAAGGGACGTTCAGTGTGGACTGAAATGGTGCGTGTGGAGCCTTCTCAGTGTTACACAAACCAAAAGCCCTATAAACACCTCCTGACTACTGAATTGTGTTTTGATAGGCAGCCATATCTACTAAAATAAACACAAATGGCAGATTTTGGCTGCGTTTGCTAGGCAATTTTTTTCCTGGTTATATTTATCATATAATTTTACTAAGACTAAAGATAGTATCCCCATGTCTTTTTAGTAAAAAAATAAAACTTTATTTTGAATGGTCTCAAATGCACCGTATTATCATAACAGTTTGGGATCATATGGGATATTTTAGCTGGTCAATGGAGAAAAGAGGAAAACATTTCTTGTTGTTCTTATTAATGCTTTTAGTTCTTTTATAAAAACAAACACATTTCCACTAAGTGTCAGAAGTAGAGCACTCGGAGCAGCTTTAGGGGGCTGTTTTTCTCTTTGTTGTGTCAGTAAAGAGGAGAGATCTCTCTCTAACTGAAACCCTCAGGCTATGAGTTTGACTGAAGCGGAAAAAAACCCATCATATTTAGTTTCTTTTAAAAACCATACATTATCAAAGGCGTCTCATGCATATCTTTGATCTAAAACAGTTACATCTGTGTTCAGCTGTGTGAAAGAACCAAATGTTTTTTTTTTCATTCCGGTATCGTTGGAAACCATTCACCGTCATCGTAAAAATAAGACCTGGGAGTGAGCAAACAAACAAATAAATAAAAACCGACAGAACTGCGCTGCTATATTATTTAATGACAAGATGTGGAAAGAGGGGAAATATCCTTTTAAAAACTGAATAAATCACGGTGTGTAGCTTTCGTGTCTCATCCTGATCTTTGCGCCGTTTCTTTCACTTTATATAACAATTCATCCGCTCAATAAAGCGCTTAGAGAGATGTTTCCAGTAATCCTATATTCTTAAATATATCTGCACCACGATTTCTGGCCACTCTTTTTCCGAGCTTCTGCAGAAAATTATGTTTTTACAGAACATTTCCCTTTGCAACCAATCAAAGAGGTGCAGTCAGTGGTAATGAAACAGGAAAACATTTTAGCACTCCTCTCTCCTCTTTAATGGCTGAAAAATTATAATTGGAAGAAGACTGCATGTGTCAAAGAAAACAAAAGCGGTGGTATGGCAGGCAGCGGTACTCATGTTGGAGGATGGTATTTTGAAATGTGAAATGTGTCACTTAACTGCTGCTGAAACGCACGCCGTTTGGAAGGGAGTATCGAGGAACGGAAGCCCCTCCTGGATGTGGAGGTGCAGTGGAGCAGGAAGAGATGTTTATAAGGTAATAACCAGATAGAGTCACACAGAGTATGAAAATCTGCTTCAAGATATCCGAAAGGTCCAACTATATACTGATCCAGTCGTTCCTAACACGTCTCAGTCGGAGTGCATGACTTGTTGCATATCTAAATAAAACAACATCTATTTAAGATTGTTTTCATTTCGGATATCTATTGTGCAACTAATCATAAACAGAAAATATGTTTGGATTCTAGATATTTTCTTTGGCAGTACTGTAACTTTAAAACACTTAAATGCATTTAGCTGTATAACAATTGGATGTGCTTATAGTTTCATATGAATAAACATTTCAAACAATTAAACAAAATCCCTAAATCACATTTCTCTAAAGTAAATTTTTCATTATTTGTCAATCAAAACGTATTTTCCGGCATTATTTGAATGGAAGAAAAGGTCTAAAATAGAGGGATTCCACCAAATCAAGTCAGATTCTCAAGTTAAAAAAGTTGTGTGATCAGCATTTAGTGAAGTACAAAAGTAATGAGTTACGTAAAGCTGTGTGATGGGCCTCCTTCCTCCAGAAAAAGGTGAGATTTTAATTACCCTGCCTTATCTGATGGATTTCAAGATATTCTTCCCAGTAAAAGCATTCTCTTTATTATTTTTTGTATTATATGTTCTTAGTTTTCGCCTGTCAGTGACTGTACAGAATTAATTTGGCCCAGTTGTTGATTGAAGGTGGAAGTTTTTATATGGTATAAACTAGTTTTTTTTATCAAGAGCCTCAAATCTCTTCAGTGTGAGAAGTGTCTCCTGCTTTTATGACAAAAGAAAAAATCCATATGAAGGAATAATTGTGATAAAATAGTTTTTTTGACTTGAGTACTATAAAACTTTTTTTACTTTCTTTTTTCTAACATCAACTTTTCATGAATTAATAAAATATATTTCATATGTAGTTTTAAATTATACAAAAAATAAAACACCAGAACTTTGTCCACTATCCTTTATTTGCATTATTATATAAATAAAAACAGCCAAAAAATCATCAACAAATTATTTTTTATTTCAAACATTAAATTTAACAATTATTTAAATACTGAAAATACAAATATATGTACGGTATTAATACAGTAAAAAAAAATACAAAATTAGCAAAACAACAAAATCTCGAGAATCAATAACAACATCAGCTGATCCAGCGATGGAGAACTATAAGTTTAATGCAGTATATATTTCATATAAGTGAATGCAGAGATGTTGTAATTTTGGTTTTAATAAACATAATCGCAGTGGTGGCATGTGAAATGGCTTTGATCATGATCACAGACGTAAGGTTACACCGCAAAGCCGATGTGGCGTATTATTACTACTATTTGGATTGCCGCGTTTAAGTGCACAGTTATAATTTTAGCAGTACTGACGTTAATACCCAAGCAGTCATCGCTATCAATAGCTGGATATCTTCATGTGCAGTTGTGAACAGTGTATAGGTCTACAAAAAATTATAAAAAAAATGTCAAATTGAATTACTCTAAATACACGTTTTGCAGACCTCTGACCCGTGAACTGCAAAATTGTCCTTTTTGCAGAAAGGCAACATCACCTACAAGACAAGAACAACATTTTGGAAGCATAATCAATACACCGGAGTCACGTGCAATGTTAGAATACTTTTTCACAAGATTCACAAAGCTATTTCTGTAACCCCATGGGGGAGATATGTTGCTGAAAAAAGCTTTATGCTGTAATTGGTATTTATCTTGCCTGCTGATTTTGTGAAATACATAATTATTTTAAAAAGATGAATTATTTTAAAAAGTATTTGCATAAGAAGGGTTAGAACATTGAATTTAGGCAAATGTTATGATTGCTTGTAAATGTTATTTTATTTGGCTTCAAGGTCTATTTATATCAGCACTGAAATGCACAGTCCAGAATTTAAGTATCTCTATTTCCAACACACATGAATACTGTATGTCCAAGTTTTTTTAATATATAAACATATACCTTTTTGTGTGAAAATCTAAAACGTCATTAACAGCCTATAGAGTTTCTCTATTAAAAAATACAGTAGTGACAGCATGCCATGTTATTGTTTATAAGCCTTCAGATCTCGCTATACATATCTGTGGACACATATGACGGCATCCCGCGTCGTGTAGCTTGCAAGCAATTTGGATCATAATTTGTTGATGTGATGTGACATGCTATATATATATATAAAATAATACTTCAAAGACTATCACCTCAAATCTTCCTCGCTTTTTTAGTTCCAGTCTTTTAACATCCGTCTGCGATCCTCTTTCTACAACATATAATGTGCATTATAGCATATCCTGGCATGTTTATGCAAATAAGGCCATCTGAACATCTGCAGTAAATAACCGATCAGACTGAAAAGCGTATAAATCTGAGGTTATTTTTCATAAAATAAGATAGATTATCCAAAGCCATTTGCTGTCAGTCATTATAAAGTATCAAAATTTAAAAACAGTGATGGATAATTTAGTTTAAAAAAATGTATACCACTATAAAGGGCATAACATCTATAATCACTCAGTCTGATGCTGCTTTCTTCAAATACATTAAGTTGATACATTAAAAATGTAAATATTTATTTCTTATAAATTCATGTTGTGGGTGAAGATCTACATTGAGGGACACTTTTTTATTATTATTGTTAATTTAACTTTCTTTTCTTTTTTCAATCATCTCCAGACATTAATTTAATAAGAAACTATACAGAACTTATGCAGGAAAAGACAAACATGAACCTTTCTACTATCAGATATTTAACCAGGACTGTAAAGCTGAAAATGGCACAGTTCAGGCGTTGGCATTGCATCTTGAGATTTACGCTTGTGCTTGCGTGGCATACCTTCAAGCACGGCCTTTTACAAAATAATAAGATGTACTACACCGAAATAAGATGATAGATACACACAAACATTTATACATTGTATATGGATAACCATTCCCAAAACACATAAAAACACACACACAAACATACGCCGACCTGTCTAACTAATGCTCAAAATTTGTGTTGCCAATGATTTGTGTTGGCACATATTAATAAAATACAAAGTGCATAAATAAAGGGTTTTTTTTTTTTACGTATTTTTCATTAGATGATAGAAAAAGATATGAGCATTACAATTCTCTAACATCAATAAAAAATACTGTAACTATTTGTATATCTATTAATCTAAAATTATTTCTACAGGCTTGTAGCAGTTCATCAGCATACAATGAGCACAGCTGTGGATATTTCACCATGCAAGACACACTCACATCTGGGTTTGGAGAAAGAAAACCTGCATGGATTTTTTTTGCTAGTTTTTTATGCATTATTTTTTTTTGTTTACGCTTAACATTGCATTGTTAATGTTACAGGCAAATTACTGTTACAAATGAACAATATGTATACATGTTAAAAATATTTTAGGGATTAATTTGTAAATTCATATTTTTTATGTTGTTGCTTGTAAGCACTTAATATATGTTTAGCACAGGCACTGCAATCTAAATCGTTAAATCCCTTTTAAGTGTACACTAACACCTTGAAGGGAATTATCATCATAATGCTAAATACCAAAACATATTTCTGGAAGACAATGCCGCAAGAACTGCTCCAAACAAAAAAGTAAATTACTTTAAAGTCTGTTAGGATAGACCAAATAATGCGTGCAATATTAATAACATGACAAAAAAACACGAAGCGTTAAATTCTGGAAAATGCTAATTAATTTCATTGGGACAGTTTCACAGTGAGCAACGGTTTAAGAGAAGTGGAAGAACAGAAGTGCTTGTGTTTTTAAATATAATTCACGGCAATAATAAGAATATTCAAATCAATCCATAATCATAATAAGAGTAATATGTAGGCTATATTATTATCAATTGTAGCAGCCTATAATAAAAACTAAATTTACTAAAAGTTAAAAAGAATTGGACTGTACAAATAAATATCTTCCCAACGCACGTTTATTGAAATACGACAAGCTAATTATCATTGTGCCGTTGTATTTTACCGAGACCGAGAGAGATATGTTGTTAAATCGCAATAATCTAGGAAAAGCGTAGCATTTTTAACCCAGCGATACTCTAACCCTACAGCGGGAGAAATCTTGGCTTCTTTGAGCCCGATGAGTTTCTGATGGGAGATTGGTGACGTAAGAGCCATCAACAGCGACAGGCTGATCGAGGTAGTCGCGAGGATGGATAGATAGACAGATGTTGGGGCGGAACTTGAACATATTTCCACATTATTAGCCCCTACCGACAGGCGTACAGCATAAATGATCAGTTAGATTGCAACTGGCAATAGCTCAAGGATGCGCAGCACCGTCAAAGGTAAGGACATGATTTAAACGTCGCGTGCTGAAATATCAACGCTTTGGCCGCGGTGGTGATGTATAATATCATAGCCTGGCTTGTTCGTACGTTTGCACTGTACAAATGCTTGCACTCACCGGGATGCGATATGCAAGGCGAAGCTCTCGCGTCGGTCCGCAGGCTGAATGAGCCGCTGAAATCACAGCAGAATCCCGGCGCGACGAAGAACCTTAAAATCCGTTAGAAACACCAGGCGACCGAGGCGAGCCGAGGCCACCTCAAACAATTCACTCGGATTTCTCGCGTTCCCCTTCCGAGCGATTTAAAAAACACACCCACCCACTCTCCAACTTACAGAAAGAGTGGACATTGCGTCAACGCTGGTATGAAGACAAGAACAAAGTTGAGATTTAAGTGTGATATTTGGGGGGGGGGGGACACCGGTGTCAACAAAGTACCGAAGAGCAGATATGCGGTGGATTTAATACAGTTCCTAACCTAATAGGGTCCGATATGTCTCTACCCGTGGACTCGTTATTCAATTTTGTGAATGTTTTGCAATTGATGAATAAGTAATGCGTAAGCGTTGTAGAAAGGCTTGTTACGGTCATACTCAACTTGTTCCAGGAGTCCCTCCCCTTCCCGTGCAAAGTGTTCACTTAGTAAGGTGTAACAAATCAATCTGTAACTTCCATCAGATTGAAAAAGGTCGCAAATAATTTCCTTTTAGCGCATGAAATAGTTCGTGTTGTTCGCCCCGGCAAACGTTCGTGAGACAGATAAACAAAACTGGCAGAAAGGGAAAAAGACAGTGAAAGGATCAAATAAATGGTGCTGTATGCATGGAAATACAATTAAATGTTTACAGCGGAGACCCTCTCCTTTATGCGTTTAAATGTTTTGCGCGACGTTAAACTTATTTTATTTTCGCGATGACGCCGAGACCACTGCATAAGTTGAAAAAAAACAGTTGTACATAGTTGAATATTAACACCACTGCTTGTTTTTGTGTTTGTTTTATAAAACCGCATACTTAGTACATTCGTGAATGGACAACGTCCAAACAAGTGATGTCTTCTAAAAAGGCAGTTCGTTGTCTTTCAAACGCTCCTGTTTTGTGGGGAGGGAAAAACAGAACAATTAAAAAGATTGACAGGTGGGCTTCGCTGTCAGAGTGACGCTCCGGAGGGGTGGAGTAAAGAGAGGCAGGAAAGGCAACTCGATGTGTCTGTCTATCAGTTGAGACTGTCTGAACCGCTCACGCATCCTGAACGCGCGATACATTTTTCAGCGAAGAGCCGCGAGACCGAGAACGCTGCTCCGCTCCCTGGAGTGTTTTTTTTAAAGAGTAATTAGTTCACGTTCGGTGCGAGAGAGTGTTTTTTTGGTTCATATATCGCTCTGTAGTAAACGCGTCACGCTTGCCCGAATCAACTGTCCACATGTTTCCCTGAGCATGGACGGACAGTGTGTTTGTTGAATATCGGGAGGAGCACGAGCAGAGACTCCACTGCACGCATGAGGAATTTAGTCCGTTGAAAATGCGCACTGAGCTTGAGCCCCATTTGTGACTGACATTAACTGTCTCCTGTCTGCCTGTCTCTTCCCTTGGTTTTGTCCCGTTTTTAGGCTTTCCACCGAGCGAGAGGACGGAAATACAGTTGGACAGGTTCTCCATAACGGGAAGTTTCTTCCGTTTTGCTACAAACTATTTCCATGATCTAAGGAGAACCTAAAGAAGCGTTCCTGTGTGCTTCTGCGCCGTTAGACATGGACGGGAGATATATCTGAGCTCTTGGCAATCATGCTATGACTTCGAATTATTAAACGTGTCGGCCAGATACTTCTACAATTTTTTACAGACGTTTTTAGTCTGTAAAAATATCTACAACCTCTCAAGACCTATTGACCCCTCTTAGATTTTGCATCGGCTCAAAGTTACTTTTTAAGAGGTGGAATAAAAACAGACTCTGAAGAGAAGAGGGGCGTGCTAATACATGCTTTGTATTACATTTTTTAAATTAATTATTTTTTTCCGTCACTGGCATTTTGATTCTGTATGCGAAGTCAAGTGGAGGGTGGGACGACAGCATGCCGCGGAGAAAGCAGCAAGCGCCGAGGCGATCTTCAGGTAAGCGGTGCATGCATGTTTTGTTTACTAATATTAGTGCATAGGGAAGGGGGGGGGACCATAAAATCACTTACACTTCATCATCGTGTTGATTGAAATGCTTGATCTAAATATTACCTGTGTTATTTTTTACTTTTTTATTTATTTCTTTCGTTTCTTTTTTTTTACTTTAGAAGATTGTCAAACAGGTAATCTCCTCAGAACGCTTTCAATTTGTTTTAAAAAGTAACGCGTACGTAATTTTTTTTTTTTTTGAGCCAAATTAAAATTTCACACTTCACACTGGCCTATGGCCTATAGTCGAGTGAAAATGTAGTTTCAAAGTGCTCCAGTTCATCTATTTAGATGCGGATTGCCATCCTTGATTTGATGCTTGATTGATCGCGTGTCATGTGGCCGCCTTTGATCTATTCATTCCTGATAAACATCAATTAATCATTCACCATGGAAACACGCATGCGCCGTGCGGCCGCAGCCACTCAAAGGACAACTTTTGCCCCCGTCGTGCGGGAAAATAGAGAAAGGAAATAAGTTTTCGGCAGGGTTATGCACTACTTTTTTTTCGTCATTCAAAGAGGGAGAGAAAAGGGGGTCGACGGGATTGCTGGGGCGTGTCGAGAGCACAAAATGTAGAAGAGCGAACATCTCTTCCCTGATAGATGTCACTGAGCAAGGCCTCTGTACTAATATCTGTTTTCTTCTCGGCTCAATTTATTCATGCGAAATGTAGCTGTGCTCTTTGATGTTACAAGAGAGAGCTGATTTCAGTTTTTAATTAATCTTCTATGAAGAGCTGGAGAGCGAACCTCTGATTTTTTATGAATTATGTTGGATTTCTTTTGGGGTGATTAAACATAAAATAGCCATTATATTTAAAATAATTTCGGTGTATTGTACTAAGGGAGTTCTTTGTCCTTTTGGCTTTTCTTTTTTCCTTTTTATGTTCTTTCGTCCCCCCCCATTTAATCTCTGTGATTAACAGGTCCATTCTCTCCCGAATGAAGGCTCTCTTTCAAGTTCAAGCATCATCAGAGTTACAGATCTGCAGAAATAAGCCCTGCTATTTGACTGATGAGGGAACAGCCAACATACCAGACACACTGCTGTAACCGAGATCGACAAACAAGTGCGATACATAGTTGACGTTTCATTCATTTGCACTGAATAACAATGAGTATTCCTTCATTTTTACGCATACCTTTCTGTTCAGCAGGGGGAAATTGTGTTTTTAAGGGATTATTTCGTCTCCCTGGCTGTATAGCGAGACTGACGTGGGGAGTTCGAAAGCTCACAGAGGTGAGATGGCGCCTGGTAATCTGACCTGGCAGCTCCTCTACAAAAGCAAGCCATCAGCCCCCTCCACCTCAGCTGAATATTGATTTAATTTTCTCTATTCTGACAGGCATGTTCATCATTTGCTTTAATGGTCATTCAAAAGTTGGCTGGCACATTGTTTCCGTATTTCCCAGAGCCTGACACTTTTCCCCTCTCCATCAATATAAAATTTTTAGGAATTATTGATTGATGGAATAAAAAGAAAAGACGCTTAACTTGACAAGGTGATTTGTTTTTACTAAAATTTCTTCCAAATCATTCAAGCTGTCTCAGTATTTAAATAGTTTTTTATTTTGCGCTAAAAGCACATTCTACCTCCAATGCTCCACTCTTCCATTATGCTCCACCTCTTTTAACGGATGTCTTTGCATCGATTTGGTTGCTATCATTGCCATTGTTTGCTCTGAGTGATTTACAGGCATCGGCCGTGGGCTCAGGTCGTTTTGGTGCAGTGGGATCGGAGTGGCCCTCTCTTTGTTGGGCTGCTGCAGTCATTTGTATTTATTTGCTGGCTTTTCTCTGAAACAGACACGGGCCTCCAACATAGAGCACAGACTGTGTCTGTGAGTCTGAGCTCTTGCAGAGAGGAGAGGAGCCAGGGGAGGACTCGGCAATGAATGCGGTATCTCTCCGCTGCTCCAGGTTTCATTTGGTTTTGTGTTTTCACAACCTCCCACGGAAATGGAGACATGCTCGGTTTGCGTCCATTCCACGCACCTCTGTCCTTTGGATAGCTGGGGCATAAACACCTCCATGATGTGGTTTGCGATGTTTTTTTACTCCTTTTACTTTTCCGTCAGTGTCAATTGGATAATTCTCTTTTAGATTTTTCTAAATTAAATAATTTTCACATTCACAACGGTCACGTTTAAAAAAATAAAAATAAAACGGCAGCTCACAAACGCACTTGAAAGAAGAAAAATAA
Organism: Ptychobarbus kaznakovi; assembly: GCA_027422405.1. NCBI lineage: Eukaryota > Metazoa > Chordata > Actinopteri > Cypriniformes > Cyprinidae > Ptychobarbus > Ptychobarbus kaznakovi. Next base: position 6,859,023 of record CM049802.1, read on the forward strand.
AACGTGAGAAGGGAGGAGCCACCACGAGGAGTCATTAAAATGCATTCTGTCCTCTGCACCAGAGGCTTCTTAATTATATGACATAAAGGTAAAGGTTCCTCTACTGGCTTCATTAGGGAGGAACCCTAATTATCTGAGCTCCTGATGGATTTGTGACAGCCTCTAACGATTAAAGCTGACAAATTCAGCAAAGTGTCAGGTCTGCAGCTGTCTTGATGTAATCAAGTTGATATTATACAGTCCCTTTAGCCTGTAGTGCTGAATTAACAAAATTTTCTGGTGCAGGTGACAAATGGACTTTGCTACCTGACTAATCACGTCACCGTGGCAATGCTGCCTAATGACCTCAGTAATCCAGGCTCTTAACCGCACCGCTGGGCCCAGAAAGCATTTGAGGCTGCCAATCAGAATGACCCCTGTATTAGCCAATCGGGCCCAGTGCTCTGCAAAGATGCCATCATTCCATCTCCGTGTTGATGGACGTACCACTGTTCTGTGTCATTGGTCACACCGCAATTCGAGCTCTGAGTGTACCGACACACCATGCTCCTACTGACAATAATCGCACCACCACGCTCTCAAAATCTGAAAATACTGTCAGAATTTGAGTGCCGTTGAGCGCTCGCTTTGCTTAAGTCTCTCAGTGCTGGGTTACATACAAATCAGTCTGCTTTGAGAGCTTAATTTACAGATAATTTCATGTGCAGGGCTGTTACAGCTCAATTGTGATTTATATGTTTTTGTAGCATGAGTGTGAGGTTAATATAGTTTCGCTCCCTGTGGAGGTTTTGTTGTAGTCTGTTAAACACTGGTGCCTCTCCATATTCATTCTCATATCTGGTGAAAAATGTGAAAGATTGTGAATTATAATTTCTCAATTTGGGATGTATTTGTGTTAAGAGATTGACGGCCATCATTTGTTTTGTGTGTACGGCGCAAATTATAGAAATCAATCTATAGGGGTAAATTTAGATGTCATGTTCTATCTGTTTCTTTTTCTTTAATGTCTGTTTTCATGCTAGCAGAAAAAAAAACTATCCATAAGATGTGCGAATGCAGAGTGACATCTGGGCTCACCTTGTGTTGGCTTCGCTGGAGGGTAGACTCATCCGCTCTCATGTCACTAACAGGTGACATTGACCTATTTAGTCAATATTCATGTTGGGACCTACCACTTACAACTAATAGCTTAATTTGCATTTGGGGATCAAACCAGTGGCCTATAGGAAATCAAAGCGTATCAGTTATTCTGAGTCCCGAGCTTGCCGTTCCCTTTGTTCGAGATCGTGGAGGTTGAGTTTGATTAATAAAGATCGATGACAGGTTTTATGGGAAGTGGATCAAAATGAAAATATGTTGGGACTTTGCATGAGCCAAGTGTGACGGTACACAGTCTGCGGTAAACAGCGCTCTTCGGTTTTAATAAGCTTAGACTCATTTGGGAGTTATCTGGTTTCAGCAAGTTTTGTAAAGTCTGAAATTAAGAATACTTTCAGACGTGTGTTTGTGCGTGAAAAAAGCGAGTGCGTCTGCTGAAAGTTGCTGAAAAACGAGCACACAGAGGACCACAAAAAGCTAGCGTGTCACCAGAGGAGGTTTGGATTAGAGGTATTGTAGCATTATGGGAACTCAAAACTATCAGGGCCAGCTGTGTTTTTTCTTACTCTTTCTTTCTTTCTCTGTCTCTGTCTCTCTCTCTCTTCTCGTCCTGTCTGTTTTGATCCCCCATGTTTCATTTCTCAGCTAATTTAGTCCACAGTGAGTCAGAAAGATGAGAAGGAGGGGGAAGAAAGACAAAAGAGAGAAAAGCTCAAGTCATGACCCAGCAACGGGAGTCTCCAAGCTTGAGTAGTACACAGAGGTCAACGCGTAGCCAGGGGAGCCCACGTCTGCCTTCTCTCTGTCCTGCACTCATCTGTTGCTCCCCCCCCCCACCTGGCTCACAGGAAGGATGGGGTGTTTTTAGAAGCTTGGCGGAGTTTTCTCTTCCCAGTATGCCATTTTCCTCATGGAGCGCCTTATACATCCTCATCAGATAAAACACAAACGGCTCGGCCAACAGATCCGTGCCGATGTTTATAATGGGTCAGCAGGAGATTGAGCTTTTAATGTTTGTGTTGTAGGATCTGAGGAGCGTGTGGCGTACCGAACAGGATGATGCTGTTTGTGACGTTATCTGATTAGTTGCCTATTTTTATACATAGCTTAGTTATTGTGATATTTCAGTGGTTGACATAATTTTATCAAGGATGGCCTTGCGCACTAAGGATCATGCCTTGCGGTCGTGCATTCATATTTAGCAACATTAATTTTGACAGATGAGCATCAAATGAAAGGAAGCTCTTTGATGATGTTAAGTAAACACTCATGAAGCCCCCTCAAACTCGGGGAAGTTACGTCCTGGGACTCACTGTTCCTCCTCCCATCAACCACTGTAATCTCAACTCAAAATATACTGCCTGTCTGAACACAAAAGACAGATTTTCAGATTTTCATTAAATTTGTGCATTGCTGTGTTTAAGATCGTAGGGTAAAGTAGTGTCTGAGCATAACAAAACTGCAAAAACATTAACTGTTTTCAAAAATGCTCCCCCTTCTTTCACTGCTCGAAAAAAAACATAGTCCTGCCTCCAAACATTTGTTTGGGCTATTCGGGATGCTCAAACAAAGACATTTCTGGGTCTCATTTGCTAATAATTGCATGGATTAATATACATTTGTACGGACATGAGAACTTCTCACACAAATATTCTGCTGAAAATATATTTTTTTATTTATTTTTTTAGAAAACTTTAGTACAAAAGTTATTGGTGAACCATGATTTAATCATGAAAATGTTTAACCCGCACCAGGACGCCAGCACACTCAACGCTATTTGTTTGCACATGTCATTGTTTACAAATAGATTAAATGAAACGGGACAAAATGCATCTTGACAAATTATATATCATTCTGAAGGTCTAAGCCTCAAGCATCGATGACAGATCACTGTTTTTCGATGGAAAGCTTATAAGGAAAGTCTTTGCAAAATTTGTGTAAGCAGTACACATCAAAACATCCATAATAAAAATACAATACATACTAGCTTCTTCGAAATATTGCGTCACAAACGCATCCACTGCTGTAAATCCTGGTTTAGTTAGAGAGGTAAGGGTCCACGGAACAACATCCCATTGAGCACTTTTAGTCCAACGAAACAATAACGTTGTAATATGGATGGTAATTCCTTTATTTACGTCTCATTTCTTCAGGGAGAGTTATTGTTTGTATCCGTTATGGAATAAATTACGCTCAAAAACAGCGTCTTGGTGGAAAAACAACAACATTGTTTTGTAGCAGCAGTATTACAAACAGAATGAGACCATCCAAAAAAAAGGCACAGATACGCGGAATATAGTTTATTTGAATTCTGGCGCTATCATGACGCACCTGTCATCTGATGGGGGCGTAACTTAGCGATCTGCTTTTTGGACAAATAATACTATTTTTTTTAGTTCATATACTTCATATATGTGTGTTTGTGTTTTGTGGGGAATGTGCCTGTATCTGTATAATTAGCATCTGTGTGACTGATAATCAGTATTTTTCTTTCTTTCTTTCTTTATTTCGTTGTTGTGGTTATTGTTTTTTTTGTAAAGTAATTAATTATGAGAAAAGGTGTGATTACTGGCTGTTATTTTTATTATGGCAGCTATCAGTATGAATGCTGATTAGGACTGCAACAATTCGTCGACGTCATCGATTATGTCAACTATAAAAATACGTAGATTAGCATGGAGTGTGTCGATGCGTTTTTTTTTTTTCGCTTTTTTTCTTTTCACCTAGCCACGCCCATTAAGCGAGCCAGGAAAAATGGTTGCAGAATCTAATTTTTTCATGATCCGTATTTAAGACTGACTTTTCACCCATTACTTTTTTCTGCCATGTTTAACACAAACAAGTTTTTTTCTCAACTCTGGATGATGGATAGAGCAGAAGGTCTTCTTTCCAATAAAGGCTAGTATGGCAACATCATGTTTAAGTTAGGTACTTCACTTCATAGAGCATTATATTATTATACGACCGTCAGAACCGCATATATTGTGGGTACGGAAAGTATTCAGACCCCCTTACATTTTTGGAAAAAAAGGAGGGGAAAAAAGGGAGCGAGCACAGAAGAAAGGACTGTTATATTGCAGCCATGATGAACAGGAGTGGGGAGAAATTCTCCCGCAGCAGCTGGGACTGCAGTCATTATCCTGACAGGTGTCAATTAAGAATTACTGCCTGCCTCAGTCCTCTGAGCAGCCCAGCTGTCTGCGCAGCAGAGAAATAACACTTTACCCTTGTCACTTTGTTAGTTCGTAGCCATAGCCTCTGAAAATGAGTCGCCCCAACGCTAATCGATAACTAGAGTATTAACAATTATTTTGCACATTGATTTACGAGGGCTAACGATGACTTCTGTGCTGTTATTAGCCCTTGATTAGATCTGCCCGCACACGTGAACACACACACTCACACATTCATAGCATGCTGCCCTGTTGCCAGGTGGATATATTTTTCCTCAGAGGCACCGAGGTCTAGAACAATCTTGGTGCACAGTCTTAGTGGCCCTGTTGGGCCTTCCATCACCTGTGGCGTTAAAGAGACAGGCCCCGCTTAGGCCCCACATCCACCCACCCACACACACAAACATGTACAACACCTCAGTGGGGGTTGAAATACAGCCCCATTTCAGACCGACCCTGGATGGATGCTGATAGGGTTTGAGAATGTGTGAGAGTGGCTTGTAAAAGGCAAGAGTATTAGTGAGGTGTCGTGGTCTGTTTCAGCTAAATTAATGGCCCTTTGCTGTAGAAGGTGCTCCTGGTTACTGAGAGTTATGGCTGACCAGATAGGGGGCTTCTGGGTAATGTCTGTGTGAAGGAGCACTGAACCTTCGCTACATTTACTTCCATGCCTGCGGTTATTTAATACTGCACTTTAAAACCGTCGTCAAGAGCTTTGTAGGTATCTTCATGCGTCTTCAACAAGTGTGGTGGTGCAAGTCAAGATGTGAATTTTGGGATTTATTCGTTGTTATAGGGCTAGTTCACCCAAAACATAACGTTTGGTCATCATTTAACCACCCATGGGTCTTTCTAAACAACTTCTCTATATCCTGAAATTAGAAATTTGTCTCCATAGAGTTACAAAGCACAAGACCTGAAGCTTTCAAGTTTATAATTGATATACATGTTGTATTGTCACACATACTGACAATACAAAATGTATTGCCTGAATGCACTGTAAGTCACTTTGGATAAAAGCGTCTGCTAAATGCATAAATGTAAATGTATATACTCTCATTCAAAAGTTTAGGGTCAGTAATTTTCGGAATGGGGTCAGAAATGAATACTTGTGTTCAGCAAATATGCATTAAATTGATCAGAAGTGACAGTAAAACATGTATAATGTTACACTAAAGACCATATTAATGGCTGCTGAAAATTTGGTTTTGCCATCACAAGAATAAATCACATTTTAAAATATATGAAAATAGAAAAAAGCTATTTTAAATTTTTAATAATATTTTATAATATATTAGTGTTTTACTGCAATTTGATCAAATAAACGCCACTCTGGTGAGCATAAGATACACTTCAAACATATTTTAAAAACACTAAAAATCCATATCAATGTTGACTTTGTTAGTGTGTGTGTGTATATTTTGAAACATGCAAGCTTCAGTATAAATTTATTGTAATTAAATAGAAAAGATTAATAAACACCGTCTTCAAACCTTCAGCTTTTGTGAAGAAAGTCAGTCATGCGGCTTTGAAACGATAATGAGGTGAGTAAAATTGTCAAAGTATTTATTTTTGGGTGAACTATCCCTGTAAATATATTGCACTTTCACAAGCCGTGAGGTAACTAGGTTATCATGTCACCTGTGAAAACAGAGCTTTGGCAGCTAGGCAGAGGAGAGTACAACAAACTCCCAAGTCTGAAATCGTGATCTCACCCTTATGTAGTGGTGGATTATGTTCTTTATGCTTGGGAGTGGGATTCATGTTTGCTCAAGTGTGACCCTTGCCCTACAGGAACTAAAAAGAGAACCCAATCCCTGGGTTCCCCTGATGTGGCGATGTTAGAACGGAGATCCCTCTCCCTCCACTCTTGATCAGAGGCGTTACGATTCTCCTCTGAGCACTAAGCCACTGGACACACAATGAGTGGATAAAGATAAACCTCCAGCTTGTGTTGACACTCTCATTGAGCCCCATAATGCACTGCTCCGGATCGCTCTCATAAAGACTTGGCTCTCCTTTTTTACGAGCCGTCTTCGAATGGTCGTGCAAAATGCCTTGATTTTCGGTGTTTTTACCCTGACACTTTCATTGCTTGTTTTTCGTGCAGTGTTAAAGACCACATTTGCAGTCCATCACCCCTAAAGCTAGGTAATGAGCCGCGTGTCACCCCCATCTCCTGCTGAGGGTCATTTTTATTAGCTTCATTGATAAAAGCCTGCCTGCACACACAGACAATAACTGGTAGATCCTCCCAAGTGGCTGTATTTTGTTCCTGGGTGTTTTATTTAACTGATAGGACACTGGAAAGTAATGAATATAACCATTTTTCTTTTTTTGTCCCCAGTTTTATGGTGCTGATAAGGCATCTGGGGGAAGTATATTGCAAAACGGTACTGTTTCTTTTTTAGATCGGCAAGACGGTTCCTTTTTTGCTATATATCATTGCTACATATGCTTTCTAATATTTGATTTATGTTCAATCTGGTCTCAGAATCATCTTCTAAAATATGAATCTCTGGCATTTATATTTTAGGATCTTTGACAAACACATGCAGAGTTAATATCAGTTTTAAAATAACCAATGCGACTAAAATAACATCTGGTTTTCATTTCATTCACGCACAGAAGCCCTGAGGGACATGAACTGTATTTGAATCCTCCTCATATCCGTTAATAGACGGGTGCACATGTCGTGACTAGTCTCTCAGACTCAACTTTATAGGTATTTATAGTGATTTGGACACAATCGCATTCAAATGCCTCATGTTTTGAGAGGCCTAAAGCTTGTTTGGAGACTGACTCGCCCAGAGAGTGTCAATCATAGCTTTGCTAAGCTTTGCTCTGAATCTTCTGTCTGAGAAATCAGCGGGGGGTGTCCTCTTCAAATCTGCCCCCACCTCCCATTCCTGTTTTTTCCCTCTTCTCTGCTGGCCACCTTTTTCTTTAAAAAGCCATATGCTTCGCTGTTAGACTTCAGCGTGCACACATTTACACACGCAGAGGCTGCGACACGTATGAGGATCAACTATTAACCTTGTTCAGCTGACTGAAAGCCATATGGTAGGTGGAACTTTAACCAAGGGATGCATCATTGATCATTGTCTTGTTCTGTCCGGCACCTGAAGTCTGTGAGCTTGGGAACTTGAGATGAACAGATGTGCTGTAAAGAAGAAAAGTCAGGTGACTCAAAATGAGGAACGCAAACATTTACTCTTCCATTAACAGATCTGGGCTTTATAAAAGCAAGACAAACTCTATCTAGGAAAAAAATTAAATCAACAATCGAGGTTCCAGATCTAAGTTCAAATTGAAAGTCTTGACATGTCAGCTCAGAAATTCAGTATCTCAGGCCTAAACCGGTTCTAAACCAAAACATTACGATGTGTCAATCATATTTGGTAAAAACATAGGGAATGTGCCAGGGAATTTTTTTCCTTGACCGACAATAAGAGACGAGCGTTTTCAGTGTTCTGCTGAAATGTAGCGTTGGCGTATGTGTGCTTTGGTGTTTTTTTTGCATGTGTGCTTGTGTGTAGCTCTTCACTAGTGCACTGTCTCCATGTTAAATTGGTTATGGCAGCGCAATCCAGCCCTACTTAGAGCCGCCAGAGCAGCCGCTGTGTGACGAGCCTCAGCGAGGATGTGTCATAAATACTGAGGTGTCGTTTCTTTCATGTAAATATACCTCTGTTTCAAGTATCGTCCGTCAATACTGCACACGGGGGGGGGGATATCTAGCTGCAGCACAAAGTGTGTGCTCTGGAGAACTGCCACAGCTCCTTTTAGGCCAAGTTTTGTCTGGGAGTAAAATAAACACTTTTTAAGGGGGTATATATACATTTTTTATTTTTTTTTTGCTCTTTAAGCATTTCCCCCTAAATTCTGCTTGGAATGTTTGTCAAGGATTCTTGCACCAAACAATTGTAATTTAGTTTTCCATGACCATTTTCCACCCTTTCTCAGATCCAGAGAATTAAAGGCAACATAAACAAATATATACATACAGTAAACTAGGGGTTGTCAGCTGAGAAAATTGTTTTGGTTATTGATTTTTGATTAACTATTATAGCCGCATTATCTTTTGAATTACATGCACTAAAGAATTATTCATACTACTAATAATTTTGATTTCCTGTTTTTGCTTCTGTACATTTAAGTTTTATACTACTGTTCAAAAGTTTGTGGTCTTTAAAATGTTTTTAAAGTCTCTTATGCTCACAAAGTCTACATATGTTTGATGAATAATCAAATAATTAATGGATAATTACATTTGTTACATTGTGAAATATGATTACAATTTAAGTAATTGTTTTATATTGTAATATTTTGAAATACCATTTGTTCCTGCATTGGGAAAGCTGAATTTTCAGTCATAACTCCAGTCTTCAGTGTCACATGATCTTTGAGAATCATGCTAATGTGCTGATTTACTGCTCAAGAGACATTTCTTATTATTATCCATGTTAAAAACAGTTGTGAAACACAAATCTATTTAAATATGAGAAAACGGTAATCTAACCAATCTGATGCATCCTTTCTGAATAAAATTGCACATTTAAAACGACAACAAAAATCTTACTGACCCTGTTGTGATTGTGGGCAAATTTTTCACTTTCAGTTATGACGAGCCAAGATGATAAATTGTTAGTGTGATGTCAGCAGTCATATGTGAATGGTTGACAAATCAATTATGATTTATGAATGACCAATTTTTTTCTTAGTTTTTAGAATTGATGTTGCATTAGGGTTGTGACGGTGAGGAAATTTTCCCACCGGTTAATCGACGTGTCGTCACACCGGTTATTCTGGTATCACCTTGGTGGTGGGGGGTCATTTGAGTTTTCCCTCTTTTACTCGCTTTCCTTTGGTTTTAAATACCCTGTAAGCGCCGTGTGCGTTTTACTTTGACTTTCATATCAGCTGCAATTCGGCGTCAAGCAGTTGTTTGTTTTTAGTTATTTTTAGTTTTCCCTCTTTCCCTAACTTTTCTTTGCTTAAATAGCTTATAAAAGCACCGTGCACATTTTACGTTAACTTTGAAGAAATGTAATTCAAGCAACAACAAAATACAATGTAGAACATAGAACTTGTATTAACTAAACGAATAAAAATACACCATGCTATATGCCTAATATAAAATTACAAATAACGTACACAAAGTTTAAATATACAAAACTAAAAATCAGTTAAGAATGAAGAACAAACAGGTATGAAATGAATAATGTTTATTAGCAAAAATGAATAAGCAAGTTTGCAGGGACGGCATACACCTTGACGTAAAATAATGGGAAAAAAATCACACTGTTTAAATAAAAATCTGCAAATCCTGTGGAACCAAATAAATGAGAAACGAATGTTTAAATAAAACAACAACACATTATCACTTAGATCAGGGATGCCCAATAGATCGATTGCCAAGGCAATGCTGCTAGATCCGCTTTAGGTCAGTGGTTCTCAATATAATATATTCACTAATATTATGAATAGCATGTTAAGTAATGTAAAAAATATATAGGCTATAAATAAATAACAGTACCACCTCTCTACATATTCTGTGTTTCGGAGCAGCAAAACGTTTCTCATCGTGTGTAATACAGACTGAATGGTGGCTCAAAAACTCTGTATGAGCAATCTACAGCGCTCGGCTGGATAAAAGAAGCCAGTGTCACACTAGTAGCCTAAGGTTTTGATGGACGACCATTGTAATCAAGGTAAAGATGATTACAGTGACATACAGGATCGTGCATTAGGTCCGTTTAAGAGCATGGGAGCGGTGTGATGCGTAGCTCAAAATTCACGGCCAAAGCAAACGCTCTGCTAATGTTCCGCAAACGCTCCGCTAATGTTCCGCTCACACTCACCGGTAAACCAAATCCCGCTCAGAAATAAATAATTTCGACACAGTCTGTCATATAAAATGATAGGATAAGCATAATAAAAAAAAGAAATTTGTTGTATTCGGGAAATTAATCCCACGGCGCAATAAATTTGGTCAGGACAGCCACGGCAATGCGGACCTAGACTGCTGCTGCTAGTTGGTACAGTAATTTAACCTGTCACTTTGCAGGTTGAGTGTGACGTCTCCAGCCATTTGCATTCAAAATGGCAGTGTTTTGATGTTTAAGTGAATAGCAGCTCTCAAGCCAAATGTTAGGACCCTGTTGTGGGACAGACAGTGCAGGGAGGGAGGAGGGGCAAGCACGGTCTAAAACCCATCACTCAATGGTTAATGATACTCTCCTCTCATTTAGGTTCAAGGTTCAAGGTTTCCTTTATTTGTCACATGAAAATTATACAAGGTATAATCAAAAGTGAAATGTAGGTCAAATCAGGTCCGCTCAGTGGACAGTGCAAAGAATAAAAAATAAAAATAAAAAATAAATCAAAATTAATTATATATTATCACCACACAAGATCAAATATATATATATATATATATTATATAAAAATAAAAAGAATAAAATGTTAAATAGAATAGAAGCTATCAAGCCAAACCTAAACCTAAGATGCAACAAACAATTGATATGGGCAAACACATTCTAAAACCCACAACTACAATGGTTTTTGACTTTCATGGGATAATACCCACCCATTACCCATTCCCTCCTTCTAAACCCCCACAAATCAAACGTGGGTTCCACAGTTCACAACCCCCCCCAGTGGTCAGGAAAACGCTACCACCTCCCAGGGTCCGTTTGACGGCATGTATCTGAGTATACGTTGTTCCCTTAAACTGTTGTCCAGGTACCGATTTCTCCACAACATCATCGCCGCTGTCTGTTTTTTGTCCCGCAGCCTGTTTGTCTGGTGTCAGTCTCGCAGTGTGTGTGCGCGCAAGTTGTTTTTTTGAGCCCGGTGGCAGATTTATTGCCTTTGCGCTATTGTGGAGTAAGAGCTGAAAAGTGTCTGTCTGTTCCTGTCACTAAAATATGTCAGACATTTTTCCTTCATCTTTTAAGGTGTCTGTTGATTGTAACCCAATGGCTGTATAAAGTTCAGGATTGCAGATGAAGACATCTAAAGCGCTCACCTCGTATGTGTGTTTTTGTTTGTAATTGGATTTAAACATGTCATTCAATGTTCTATATTGTGGATATTTTGACTAATTTGATTGTGTTAAGCTAACAGTAAGAGTATAATAAAGGTTACATGGGTTAAAACCATTGATAATGTGAAAATTGTCGTCAAATTCAGTTTTGTCTTGCAAAAATATTTGTCTGCGCGAACAATATTTTTTTGGCTCGCCTACGTCCATCCTTGTGCTTTTCCTACAAACTCTCAACTAACACAATTCAAAATGATACCTCTCTCCCTCTCTCTCTCTTCCTTTCCACAGTATCCTCTTTTCTCACACTAAATTTAGGTCACAGCTGTAAAGACAATGAGGCTGATTTGAGTATTTCTCTAGTACTTCCTCTGATGTTTGTTTTTTGTCAGCTAAGACTCAATTAGACACGTTTGCATTAGATGTTTCAATCGTAGCATATCATTCTCCAAGTATAGTTTGGTAGTTTCTTAGTAGCGATACACTGTATCTGTCTGTTTCCTCTCTGGTAAAGAGAAACCCCAGGGCTCTGGAATTAAAGCCTTTTACCCATAATCCATCTGACCTGGGTTTGTTATTCTACCACCGCAAACCTTAAATCAATCTACAAATTCAGCTCCATATTCCTGCTCATAAAAGAGTCTCATTTTGCATTCAAAAGAATGGGAGAAGAAAAAACAGCCGTGTAGGAAAGCAGGGACCTTATATAAAGGGCATGGTCTGCGTCCATGCCAGAAAAGCCTGATTTCCTTTGCAGAGCGGACATACATCAGAGGCCCTCCCACTGGACTGTCACACTCTGACAGAATGACATGTGTCATTTATTCAAAA
>CM049802.1:6871272-6959270 GCA_027422405.1 Ptychobarbus kaznakovi
TCTGATTGGGGACGAGGACTGCAGTGCTTAGGATATAATTGGCCATTGTCTCACGGCTGGGCTGTTTCTCTTTGACCAACGGCGAAAGGTGATTTATTGACTGCGCCTGACATCTGACAACGGCTGCCAACCGCTACGACCAGACCTGGATAGAGAGAAAAAAAAGACACAGAGAAAGCAAGAACGTATATAGAAACCGAAAAAAAAGCACTGCAATGCAGGAACAAGCAGCAGGAGATTGAGGATAAACAAACAATATGAAATATTTTAGTTTATTTTACAGCCGAAGATATTATTAGAGACAGCTGCATGGGTGGTTGGAAAATCACTTATTGAAGTCATTATTGATTGCAATGCACATGCGGGCATTTTTTCTTCTCCCCCCCTCAGATACCAGGATCAAGCAGAACCCCTGGAAATCAGGCCTGGTATATTAATTATTCTCTCGTCTGACTGCTAGAGTAGCTTTTCACCTCGGTTCAAGTGAACTACATGTCCTGCTTATCGAAAACACATTTTAATTGTGTGCGAATGGGATGTACTAACAATAAAACAAAATGTCTGTTTACAAACATTAATTTACCTCAATTTCATAAATTTTCCGAGCCATTCAAATATTTGATTTGATATTATCTTTGAATTCCGACCAAAACACGTGTGTATCAGATGCGCGTTGCACGCAAACACTCTATCAACAGCACTAATTACAAGAAGGTAAGTATTTGTGGAAGTATTCAGGTGAAGATTGAGGCACCTTCAATTACTCAGCAATCATGAGTGCTGTTTAATTAGCTAACATGCACTCGTTTAGCCTCTCCTTGTTTACTCTGCTCTCCGTATTTCACTGTGTGGAGCTCGTGCAATAACAACATGCAGCACAGCTGCTTCACTCAGACTGGAAACGTCTTGGGGTGATTCTTCACTTAGGGGAACTTTTCTGTCCCTTAGGATGAATTTAAAGAAAAAAAAACAATGTTTTTAGTCTTAAAGGATGTGTTACAGTAGCTTTCTTTTTGTGTTTTATGAAAACATTTGTGTAACATTTTTGAGAATTGTTATTAGAATTTCATTATTTTAGCTTTTATTTAAACATGTTCTAGCTCCCAATTATAGTATTAGTAACAGTCAGGAAAATAATGTGCACTTTTATAAAGAACTTAATATTTTTAAGTTAATTTGGGGAGCATGACAGTATAATAAAAATTAGAATAAAAAAATGCAGAGAGACAAGAAACAATTTAAAAGTGTTCCCCCAAGTAGGCAATGGTTCTTCCTAACTGAGGAATCACCATATACATTGACACAAAATCATTAACAAAAGCTGGATGTTTTTTTTCAATCAATTTTTGTTTTCCATTTTTTTTTTGTACTTTGCAAACATTTGAAGGACATATGTTTTAGTGAATTTTGTTTTATTAATAATTTAATCAATAATGTACTTAGTTTTTTAGTAATGTCCACTATTTTATGCTATCCACATTTCTAGGCTGTTATAATTTTGTTTTATATAATTGTTTTATCTTGATTTAGGGTCAAGTATTAAATAAATAAATGTAGAGAAAATGAAGAGTAACCAAAAATATTTGTGCAGTTTACAAGCAGCACAGCTATTCATGCTATATTTAAGTAGCCAATAAAACGTTAGCTACACTATGCACTTCCTCTTCTTAAAATATGTCTGACCTCACCGTACTCTTGCAGGGTGGATTACCTAAGTAAAGTAAATTGCTGTTAATAATCCGTTAATTGAGCCCTTTCATTATTCATCAAGCATTTTGATATCAGCGTTCAGCAGTCTTGGGGGATGACGGGACGCGAGCGCCTTGTTGTGGTTTGTGCGGCCGTGAGACCTCCATTCACAGGCTGCTCTGAATGAGAATGTAACAGCGGCTAAAGGAGACAGACCCCGTGTCACTCCCCCGGTGCTGCTGTCACCTCTGCTTTGCTCTTCCCTCCCTATTGTTTGAAGCTAATGTAAAACGCACTGTCTATATGACCCATTTTAGCAATCCATTAGCATAATTTGGCTGTCGCATGGCCACCTAGTTAATGTACTTGCAAATGACAGGGAAAGTGTGTTATACGACCTTAGGGTTTTTAAAAATTAAATGACAAAGTAGGCCGCACTGCATAAGTATGGACATGACATTGGAGCGTGAGTGTGCGTGCCTGTGTGTTAGTGAGTGAGTGAGTAATGTGAAAGCATTTACACAGTAGTATTTTAGTTTGTTCATCTACTTAAAAAAACTTTTTTTTTTTTTATTGGTAGTGATAGAGAAACATTAGTCAAATGTGATATTTTATCTATTTTAATGGCTTATGGACTTAGGAACACCTTTGACGGGGTTATTATAGTTAACTAAAACTGAAACAAAAATTAAAACAACAAATTAAAGTTAACTGAAACAAAATGTAAAAACGGTTTTATTTCAACTGCCAAGGTAACATTTGTCTTTTTAATTATGTTTGACAAAAATAGCTTAAACTAAAATAAAAACTGTATAGACATGTTTTTAAAGGCTATTAAAAATGTTAAAAACACGAAACAAATTGACTAAAAGTTTAAAATGAAAATTAAAAATATAAAAATAGAAATGTATTAAAATATTAAAACTAAACTGTATTAACTAAAAATAAATAAACCTTATTATAAAAATAAATAAAAACACATTCAAATAAAAATATATTTTTTCTTTTTTTTTGGTATTGTATTTCTTACCCAAATATTCTAAAATGCTGACATTTTATATGTAATCATCATGGAATCAAATGTAATCTGATTCTGAATCTGATAAGTAATAATTAGTGCACAAATATCAGGCTGTTTATTCTCGCGTCCTCTTTTACGTTTTATATATTTCTTTGTATTTGTAATGGCTCGGTCTGTTGCCCTGGTTATATACCTCCATCCATACTCGTCTGCAAGTATCTAAAGCGAAACGATGAATTTGGAGCGCAGAATGGAATGCCACACCAGTTCTTCAGGGGCCTGAAGCTATTCTGCAATATGTTGGCCTATTCCACATGGAGTATGGTGGGAGGGGGCTGGGCCAGCCTTTTACAAGCGATGCTTAAAGAGGCAAAGCAGATATTAATTCAGAGAGCCTACTCCAGAGTGTCCACATGAGGACAAATCACTGTCAGCGGATACGGATTCGGAGAAGTGGGCAGGGTCCGTGTAAAATGCCCATCTGCACTTCAAAGCCTTCTTTTGTTTAGTCTGTAATAAAGTTAGATGTGTCTCACAGAGAAAAGGGATGAAAAAGCCTGGAGACAGAGCACAAAGGAAGTCCTCAAAGAGGACGATTGTGTGGAAGATGGTGAAAAATGTGAAGGCTTTTCTCCTCTCTTAGGTTCACATTGGGCTAGAGAGAGAGAGAGACAGGGTGGGGTCAGATCTACAAGCCAAACCCCCCTCAGAAATCTGTCCATCTCTGCAGTGCCCTTATTACTTTGAACAGCAGCCATCAATCAATGTGTGTCCGCAGAATAGAAACAATGATCATTATTCACACTTCAGAATAAACGGAATAAAGAAAGTAAGCACAAAAAAGGTTTACAGGTAGGATCCAAAATGAACACTTGCCAAGCGACAAATGGGAGTAAGAACTGGCACTGGAGATGAATTAAAGCAAAATTACTTGCATGGAAATGCAACATAATACATGGCTTAAATAAAATCGTAGGAATGATATTCAGACATGAACGATTCAACTCAAACAATCTAACCAAAGAAAACATTGGTTGTGACCTTTACCTCAGTAAATAAATAACTTTTACAAGGATAAGATGCCTAAAGTTGTATTTTTTTTTTAACTCAGTGTTGCAAATCATATTGGATATGTAATGAATATATCAGAAACATATTAGGATGCAAGTTACATAAAGACATGCTTAGTTTGTCTCTAGGGGTGGCACGGTACGCGTACTGAACCGTACGGTTCGCGGGGGAAATTCCAAATGGAAGTGATCATCCCTATCCCTTTGGAGTGAGTAGGGCACGTGCGTGCAATTATTTCGTCATTAGAAATGCTTTTGTCAATGGGAGCGATCTAATTTCTGTTTTAATGTCATAGGTCTTTTTATTTTTGTTAGCATAGCTGTTGCAAATGAACATAAATTTTATATTTTAAATTGTTGTTTTAAGTTTGTTTTTTTTTGCTATATAATATATAAAAAACTAATATGTATACAACTTTTTTAAATAAAAAAAAAAAAAAAAAATGTAATGCTGGTGTCCGTAAGTGAATCTGCTGACGCACACAGTGCTGTTGTCACAGGAACATCCCAGCTGAAGATTAGGAGGAAATTAGGTCGCTCCCTTTACCAAGTGCATTTCAAACGACAAAATAATTGCACACACAGTGCCCTGTTAACTCCAAAGTTCCCACTCCAAGGGGATAGTGATGATCACTTCCATTTGGAATGAACCATACGATTCGGTACGCGTACTGTGCCACCCCTATTTGTCACTAGTATGCAATACTTTCTGCATAATGCAGTCAAATGAATCTAATAGAGACATATGAGGATGCAAGTTATGTAATAACCTGCGTATTTTGTCACTAATATGCAATAATTTCTGCATTATGCTACCAAATGTGAATATATTTGAAACATATGTGGGGATGTAAGTTATGCAATGACCTGCACAGGTTGTAACTAATATTCAAGAGAAAAAGAACTTAACACTATTCTGATAAATATAAATTTTGAATGATTTTTTGTATTTATAATTTTTAGGGGTGTGACGAGACGAGATGAGATTTTTAGACTTTTTTTTTTTAATCCTCAATGATGAAATATATAGGGACACATTGTCTTTTATTCATCTGAAAAACACAAAATGCAAAAAAATGTAGGTGCATTTTGAAAATCAACTTGTACTTTATGAAATTAAACTTATATTTTAATGAATTATATGCAGTAATGACATTTAAACTAGAGCTGCACTATTCTGGATAAATTGAGAATCACAATTTTTTTATATAAATTGGAGATCACGATTCTGAAAACTAAACAAAATAATGTAATTTACTAGTGGTTCTGACAAAATGTTGATTGCTTAAGTCTCTTAAAAATATTAATTTGAAAAAAATAAAAATTCAATGGAGTCAGTGTCTCACTTCATAAAGTCTTCTTTCACTATTGGAATCTCCTGAATGAATGATTCAATGACAAATACTTTTTAAACGGGTTGTTGCTAACAATACAAGTGTTAAGATACTTTCGGTTTGATCGCTACTGTAGAGTACTTATACTTGCTACTGCTACTATGTGATCGCTACTGTAGGTGTTCATACCCAAACTATAAACTTTTATCCCAGTACTTCTTAGGGATGTACCGAAATGAAAATTTTTGGCCAAAGCTGAAGCCAAACAAAATGAAACACTGGGCCGAATACCGAACATGTATTTGTATTTATTTATTTTTTCATGTAGGCCTATTTTGCCATTTTTTCACCATTGCATAAATTAAATAGCCAAAAAGTGATTTTTAATGCTTTTCCCTGCTTTTCAAATAAAACAATTACAAAACAACAATTTAAAAATATTTACTTAACACTGAAATTTTTTTAACATTCTATCAGACATTATACCAAAACAAAGCACAATGTTTGGACATTTTTGAGACCCCCTTCTTGAATCAGGCATGTATTTTATTTTCTGTACAAATCAATGCAGCCTTGCTGAGAAGAGACTACTTTTAAAACATTATAATATATTACATATCCCAATGTGAACACTGTGTGAATGTTATAATAAATGTATTAATAGAGCTGTTGTAGGGTAATTATTATTGTCATTATTGTCTTTTTTAATTTTATTTTACAGAACAACATTAAAATTACAATACTAACATGATGTTATGAATGTTGATGAAGATTTTATTTTGGCAGAAACCCGCAGGAAGACCTCAGTGCTTCTTTTTGTTGACAGAAGATTTATAAATTATTCTGATGGGAATGTTTATCGCACATATCGCATTGGCACATACCTTTAAAAAAATAACAAATGTTACCGAGCAACTGATGAGTAACAGTGTTTAAGCGCAGATTTTTCTCACGGTTTGGACTTTGAACACTGGCGCCGCCAGCTTGTGCAGCGCTGTTTGAATAATTTACATGCAATTTGTGCGTGTATTAGAAAACAACATTCTGCAGTTTATTTACTAATCGTTTGAGATCATTTCGCGATTTCAATCATCACAGTAACCAGCAACAACCACCCCTTTCTCTTCTCATCAGAGACATGAGATGCAGTGCTAAACAGTCTCGCAGTTGGTGCTTCGTAGGCTTGCCGCGATAGATGGTGTTGGCGGTTATACCGGTGTTAAGCCGCAACACTGTTACGTCACATGCCCCACCGCACCGCTGTCCCCCACCGTCGTTTAGAATTTTTTTTATAGTAATGCAAATTATTTTGTTCAGTTAGAGGACACTACAATTAAAACTGAACGCGGCTGCTCAATGCAGCGCACCGAACGAACGAGAGTCTTGCATCACAGCAGTCTATGTCTGCATTGCCGCGGCTGTCCCGACCAGATTTCTTGCACAGCGGGATTAATTTCCCGAATACAATGGGGGTAGCGGTCGGTAACTCTGGTCCAATTTGAACGGGAGCGGGCAGTCTAACATTATCCCGTTCCCGACGTCCTTTCAGAACAGCATATCTGCGCTTTATTTTTATCGAGCACCGGTACAGCCTGCACTCAGACCGTTATGCGCGCGCTGCACAGTGCTTTGTTTTATTGTCTGTGCACAGCATGTTCAACGATGCTCAGAGCAGGCAAGCCTACCAGAGGTAAATATACAGCTCTCAGACAGAACAGGCAGGTTGCGATGAGTGACCGAGCAGAATAAGGATGGAGCAAGTGTGGATGCACTGTCCTTGAAGGACGGTCAACTCGTCTTTCCTTTTTTTCTCTTTTTTGTATTATGCTTATCCTATCATTTTAAATGGCAGACTGTGTTGAATTTATTTATTTTTCTCTGCTTCACTTTTCACTGTGTTAACAGCAAGATGTTAAATTAATGTAGTATTTTGACAAGACTAATAAAATAGCTATTAGGCTAAACCTACATTTTTTTTCCCCCTCTGCAATTTTTTTTTCCTATTGTGTTGTAGCGTGAATGTTAGCCTAAACAAATTATATCCTGACAAGACCAATACAAATAAGGATTATAATTTTTGTATAACTTTTTTTTCTCTCTATGACACTTTATTCCGTGTTGGCAGCAAAATGTTATTGACATTTTTCAGTCAATAAATTCAAGACTCTTGACAAGACGAATAAAATAAATACAATTTTGTGCAGACTAAACTTTTATTTGTTGGCCTATCTCTCTGTCTTTCATCAGAAATGTGAACAAACAGGGAGTATATGTTTTGCGGGAGCGGGTGGATGCAGAATAAAACCTTGTGGGAGCGGGACTAAAAAAACAGTCCCACGCAGACCTCTACATCACAGATCAGATTTAATTTATCATGTGAAGAGAGATGACTGACAAGAATAGTGAGGTGAGACAGACAAGACGATGGCGGAAGAGTTTCAAAACGAAATGTAAAAGCGCCGTTTAAGCCGGTTGACTTCTGAGTCTGACATTAATCTAAGTCAAGGGTGCCCATACTTTTGTGTGCGGATCTACTTTACAAATGAGAAACTCACCGAGATCTACCAAGTGAAAAGTAAATAAATGATCAAATACATATTAAATAAATAATTAAAAAGGCTTGTTGGGATGTATCTTTATATTGCATTAATTTAATAATAAAAAATAAAATAATGTTTTATTATTATTCACTTTTCACGACATCATCAGTAAATAGTTCCTCTGTAAGAACAAGCTGTTTGGAGCGTCTGATGCCCGTATGCACATAAACACCACTGATCCTCACAAACTTCTCCCAACACACGCGAGCAACCATTTTAAAACACTCACTGTATTCAACTATGTGAATATACTGAGCTGTATTCAAGCAGAAATATGATGTTAGAGTGATCGAGAGCGCACATACAAGGTTCATTTGCGCATCATTTATAACGGACTCCGAGCATGTGAGCGGAGTGGAGCGCGAGCGGAGCAGGGAGCGGTCCTGTTTCCTTCAGAGCGGAGAGTGTCTTTCTGAAGATTGCGAAGTTTTGCATCTTTCTCTGACAGTTTTAAATACTTCCACAGTGTAGACACGTTTGCTGCATTAGTGCATGCTAGGGATGCAACGATTATAGATTTTGTTGGTACGATTATAGTCTGAGGAATAATCACGGTTATTACGATTATTATGTATTTATTAATTTCACAACATAAAATCACAAACTCTCTTTAGATATTAAAGTTGTATTTATTGCTGCCTTTTGAAATAACACAGTAAGCAATAATGCAGCACAAAATAATAATACTAAAGAATAAAAACAAATCCATCTCTTCTATTGAAATTAAAAAGGTTACCTCTGCTCTGTAAACATCAGTCAGTATTTCCCTTTTGAAAATAACAAATGGAAATAGATCACAAATGTTTATGGTGTATACATTTTCTTATTAAATTTTCTTATAATTTTCACATTTCTTTTAGACCTGAGGTACAGAACAGGAATGACAAATCACAATGTTGATTAAGTATTATTAATATAAGACTAATATTAACTTTATTTATCCCACAGAGGACACTGTTACTAATGAGGGGAATAAACTAAACTATTGAGGGGAATAAACTAAACAATTATTGTAATCAACTGTCATCCATACTTATTCATTTTGATAATCTTTATTCATCTGATTTTACATATAACCTGAGAAAATCATGTCTATTATTTTGGTTTGTGAGATCGAGATCGATTTAGGAGGACAGAAACTTGTCAATGCTGCCCAGCGACTTTCATTAATAAAATAGCTTAGATACTGGATCGCTACATTATATTAATCAGCAAAGAGGGGGGTAAAATTACTGTTTAAATGACTCAACTCAAATCTTCATTGTTTGTAGTGACGCTAGGGATGGGCGATATATTGCATGCGATATGCATGCACATCTCGTCAGTAAAGCCGGTTCCTTGATTAGCGTTAAATTTCCATCACCTGTTTTCAAATGGAGCGGTATTTAATACACGGAGCCGTAGTTCACAGACAAGCTACGCATATATCGACTGATATATCACCTTCGATATGAATGTGATATTGCGTAGCTTGTCAGTGATTTACGGCTCCGTGTATTAAATAACGCTCCATTTGAAAACAGGTGATGGAAATTTAGCGCTAATCAAGGAACCGGCTTTACTGACGAGATGCGCATGCATATCGCATGAGATATATCGCCCATCCCTAAGTGACGCGCAGATGTAGGTAGACTAATTCACACATGCAACTGTCACGTCTCTCACTCTCTCTGTCTCTCTCGCTCTCGCTCTCACACTCTCTCTCTCTCTCGCACGCGCGTTCTCTCTGTCTCTCTCTCTGTCTCTCTCTCTTTCCGCAACTCTGTCTGAAGCGGGAAGAATGCTATAGCTAACGAACTTCGCGTCAGGTGGTCCTTGCCTTCACGTCGTGCTTTAAAATCCTTTATTTCATAACGAGAACAGGTTGGCTAGCCGTGCATTATCCCTTATGTAACATATACTCTTTAACAGCAATTTAAACGGCAATATTTAAATGACGCCCTGGTCATTCTTGGTGTACCCAAAATGGTCCCACACTATCAACTTCAGTCATTCTCTGGTGGAAATAAAGGATAGCTGTTTGATTCCTCTGTCACAGTTAATCTAACCTTCGTGTCTCTGATAAGCATGGCATTTTAAGCGGTGCACCACCGCTAGTGTAACTTTTTTGGTTTTGTTTTTGTGCAAGCTGCAACAGTTCCGTTCTGTGCAACAGAAACACTCGGTTTAGCGGAGCTTTTACGATTAATTAACCGTGACATTTTAAAGCGCGGTTAATAGTAAAACTGGTTAATCGCTGCATCCCTAGTGCCCGCCACTATTTGATCATGTCACGTCATTGTTTGGTACAATTTATTCGGTCTTCTCGCTTATTCGGCCACAATTTCAGTTACCGAACATTCGGTGCATCCCTATTACTTCTGTTATTTAAATGTCTGTAACACAAAAATAATGTGTGGTTGAAAAGACTGTGTTGCTCTTTCTGGACCAGCAGCAGTATGAATGCAGATTTGAATGTCTTTAACACCTGTTTCACGTCGTAAGCGTCAGTGGAGCATGAGCATCCATTATTTTGAGTATTTTGTCGCCACCCATATCAATGAATGACAGCGTTCACATCGGAAGCATGATGGCAGATCCTTGATTCTACTTTTCATTCTACTGACATCTGGCAAGCGCTTCAGGAGCATGATGGCAAAAACTGAGAGACTTAGGAGGAGCTTCTTCCCTCAGGCCATCAGGCTCCTAAACTCAAACTCAGTCTAATAAAATTTACAAGACTCAATTTAATAAACTGTAAAACATTCACTATTCTCCATCATCCGTATTGCTGCTATGTGTATACAGTATTGTTCAAAATAATAGCAGTACAATGTGACTAACCAGAATAATCAAGGTTTTTAGTATATTTTTTATTGCTACGTGGCAAACAAGTTACCAGTAGGTGCAGTAGATTCTCAGAAAACAAACAAGACCCAGCATTCATGATATGCACGCTCTTAAGGCTGTGCAATTGGGCAATTAGTTGAATTAGTTGAAAGGGGTGTGTTCAAAAAAATAGCAGTGTGGCATTCAATCACTGAAGTCATCAATTTTGTGAAGAAACAGGTGTGAATCAGGTGGCCCCTATTTAAGGATGAAGCCAGCACTTGCTAAACATGCATTTGAAAGCCTGAGGAAAATGGGTCGTTCAAGACATTGTCAGAAGAACAGCGTACTTTGATTAGAAAGTTGATTGGAGAGGGGAAAACCTATAAAGAGGTGCAAAAATTATAGGCTGTTCAGCTAAAATGATCTCCAATGCTTAAAATGGAGAGCAAAACCAGAGAAACGTGGAAGAAAACGGAAGACAACCATCAAAATGGATCGAAGAATAACCAGAATGGCAAAGGCTCAGCCAATGATCACCTCCAGGATGATCAAAGACAGTCTGGAGTTACCTGTAAGTACTGTGACAGTTAGAAGACGTCTGTGTGAAGCTAATCTATTTTCAAGAATCCCCCGCAAAGTCCCTCTGTTAAAAAAAGGCATGTGCAGAAGAGGTTACAATTTGCCAAAGAACACATCAACTGGCCTAAAGAGAAATGGAGGAACATTTTGTGGACTGATGAGAGTAAAATTGTTCTTTTTGGGTCCAAGGGCCACAGGCAGTTTGTGAGACGACCCCCAAACTCTGAATTCAAGCCACAGTACACAGTGAAGACAGTGAAGCATGGTGGTGCAAGCATCATGATATGGGCATGTTTCTCCTACTATGGTGTTGGGCCTATTTATCGCATACCAGGGATCATGGATCAGTTTGCATATGTTAAAATACTTGAAGAGGTCATGTTGCCTATGCTGAAGAGGACATGCCCTTGAAATGGTTGTTTCAACAAGACAATGACCCCAAACACACTAGTAAACGAGCAAAGTCTTGGTTCCAAACCAACAAAATTAATGTTATGGAGTGGCCAGCCCAATCTCCGGACCTTAATCCAATCGAGAACTGTGGGGTGATATCAAAAATGCTGTTTCTGAAGCAAAACAAGAAATGTGAATGAATTGTGGAATGTTGTTTAAGAATCATGGAGTGGAATAACAGCTGAGAGGTGCCACAAGTTGGTTGACTCCATGCCACACAGATGTGAAGCAGTTTTAAAAAACTGTGGTCATACAACTAAATATTAGTTGGATTCACAGGATTGAAAATCCTAGAAACAAAAACGTTTGTACAAAATCGTTTTGAGTTTGTACAGTCAAAGGCAGACACTGCTATTTTTTTTGAACACACCCCTTTCAACTAATTGCCCAATTGCACAGCCTTAAGAGCGTGCATATCATGAATGCTGGGTCTTGTTTGTTTTCTGAGAATCTACTGCACTACTGGTAACTTGTTTGCCACGTAGCAATAAAAAATATTCTAAAAACCTTGATTATTCTGGTTAGTCACATTGTACTGCTTTTTTTTTGAACAATACTGTATACCCGTACAACCTGTTTGCACAATCCTCTTGCACATCCCTGTTTAATTATTTTGTATTCCACAGTCCAAGTCCACAGTATACTATACATTTTACTCTTTATTTTGTCTTATTTTTGTACCTATATTTATATACATTCTCTTGTGTTGTGTTACATATTTTGCACTGTCCATTGAGCGGACCTGATCTGACTTACATTTCACTACTGATTAAATTCTGTATAATTGAGTTGTGACGAATAAAAAAACCTTGAACCTTGATTCATCAACATGGTCAGCAACAAAACATCCTTCTCACGATCCACTGACACTCGTAATGTGAAACAGCCGCAATAGACATAGCTGAATCGTTGTCATTCAGGAAAAAGATTGCGTGGATGTTTGAAGCAAGATCTCAATTTTTAACGATTAATGGTGCAGCTCTAATGTAAACACTGCAAAATGTTTTGCAAGGATATCGTCACGTTTTCGTGAGAACAGTCGGATCTTGTGAGACACATCGGATCTTGCGAGATCTCGTGAGACACATCGGATCTTGCGAGATCTCGTGCCACGAGATCTCGTCACATCCCTAATAATTTGCTAACAAAATCATTAGCGAAATGTTCATTTTGGATTTTTTTTACAGGAACTTGTCCAAGAAACCACAATAAATCACTACACCTACACAACAAATTGTCTATCTCTGTTTACTTTGGTAAACTAAACTTAGATCTTTTTCTGGTATGTTATAAAACGCCCATTATGCATTAATTTCTAGAATCGCCAGTTTTGCAGACAGCCCTTCCAGATTGCAGCAGGCCATAAGTGGACCGGGGCAGGCAGCATCATGCTACCGAAACCTTGTTTTAACTGCCCTGGAAAAAGGGGAGAGGGAGAGAGAGAGCGAGATTGCTGCATTCTCACTGACATGCAGAGCATTACCATAATTGGCTTTTCTACATGATAGGACAGAGGAAATAATAATGTCATTTTATTTACAGCCTTCAGTGTCCTGCCCCTATTCCCCTCCTCCTTTTCTCTTTCGCTCTCCATCTCTCTCCCTGTCTGCCTTCAGCGTGCTGCGTAGGTCAAAAGACATGGTTTGATCAGCCCTGTCCAAAGGAATCAAAGTTGAGTGGCATGTAATGGAGACCCAGTGACAAACCATATCGGCCAGCCAAATAAGACTTGCCAGTTTTCCCATTAAAATGTCAGGTAAACGGCACGGCTTTCCTCTGCACTCTCCAAAACCACTCTGACCGGCTAAATCAGCCGACTGAGGGATGGCAGAATTGGACATTAGTAGTGCAAATGACTGTAGTGATTGCCCCCTCTCCTCCTCGATAAAATAAATAAATAAGAGGAAGGAGGCAGGGGAGAGAGAGAGAGGCGTCAGTGGGCTGCGTTAGTGACAGTCTGGGAAGGAGAGGCCTTTGGCATCTGCACTTTGTCCACAAGCATTCTCGTTCCCCTCTTCGAGTTTGAACACTTAGGCCTGACATGTCTCAAGCGCACCAGCCAGCTCAATCAGACAGACCTGGTTTTGTCCAGCAGACCGCTTGGAAGCAGCAGAAAATATGTATTTTTATGTATATGTAACAGCAGATGTTATTGGCCTGCCAAAATCACTTTGTTCCAAGCTCGGTAGGTAACATTTTGAGGCATTATAAATGAGCACGATGGCTATGAAAGTTCTCTAGTGTTATTTGATTTATATGGTTTAGTGGTTCGCATTGTGCTCTGGGGTGTACTGTATATGGGACATTTGGGTTCGAATCCAGCCTGCATTTTATTTCAACCCTAAAAATATAAGCATATAGCTTTAATGTGTATTTTCAGATTTTTGCTCACAGAAACGGTTCAATCTCGTCTAGAGTCACGGCTTGCTAATTCTCTGCTGTTTGTTGGGCAACTGCATGCGAATATCAATGCTTGAGTGCTCATATGTGGGCAGTGTTTCTAAGAGCTGGCACTGGCTGTGTTTGTGTGTGTGGTGTCATGGGTGTCTATAGCAAGAAGGTTCACTCTGCGGCTGATCTTTGTAGGCTGAGACAGTGAGCTCTGCTCGTGTGCGTATGTGTGTATGTCCCGCTCATGTTCTGTCACCTGTCTAAACTCAGTGAGATCTCAGCAGCCACAGTGACAGCTCCACTCTGGACACAGATGGCCACGCTCTCCTGCACAACACACATACTCGCACACATCTCGCACACCTCATACATGCTCACAAGCACAAGGTCCCGGTGCTCTGGCTGATCGTTTTAGATGTTGGTTGGCACTCAAGAACATACACACCTTTGTTCTGTCTGTCCATACTAGTGTGTGGCGTTTAATAGAACACACACAAGCACAGGGGCATAAGAACGATTTGAAAATTGTGTGGGGTGGTAGGGGGCACATTTTAAATATTATCAGCCTGACTCATGAATATTATTCAGATTGCGTAATTCTTTTCAGGTAGTTTTAAATGATTTGCTGAAAGGCATATAAGTGGGCGCTATATTAGGAAGATTACGACAAAGCAGGTGTCTCATTATTTTTATTTTAAGTTTAACTGAATAAGACATGTATGTGCATGTATTTTATTTAGTTTCATTTTTTTTAACGACGTAATTTATATGTGTGACCCTGGACCACAAAACCAGTCATTAGGGTCATTTTTATTTATTTATATTATACATCATCTGAAAGCTGAATAAATAAGCTTTCCACTAATAGGGCAATATTTTGCTGAGATACAACTATTTGAAAATCTGGAATTTGAGAGTGTAAACAAAAATCTAAATATTGAGAAATAGTTCTTAGCTATGCATATTACTTATCAAAAATTAAGTTTTGATTAGATTGACGGTAGGAAATTTGACAAAATATCTTCATGGAACATTCTTTACTTAAATTCTAATGATTTTTGGCATAAAATAAAAATATATAATTTTGACTCATACAATGTATTGTAGGGATGCAGCGATTAACCGGTTTTACTATTAACCGCGCTTTAAAACGTCACGGTTAATTAATCGTAAAAGCTCCGCTAAACCGAGTGTTTCTGTTGCACGGAACGGAAATGTTGCAGTTTGCGCAAAAACAAAACCAAAAAGTTACACTAGCGGTGCACCGGCTTAAAATGCCATGCTTATCAGAGACACGGAGGCTTTATTAACTGTGACAGAGGAACCAAACAGCGATCCTTTATTTCCACCAGAGAATGACTTAAGTCGATTGTGTGGGACCATTTTGGGTACACCAAGAATAACTAGGGCGTCATTTAAATATTGCCGTTTAAATTGCTGTTAAAGAGTATACGTTACATAAGTGATAATGCACGGCTAGCCAACCTGGTCTCGTTGTGAAATAAACCATTTTAATGCACGACGTGAAGGCAAGGACCACCTGACGCGAAGTTCGTTATCTCTAACATTCTTCCCGCTTCAGACAGAGATGCGTAAAGAGAGAAGACAGAGAGAGAGCGCGCACGCGAGAGAGAGAGACAGACAGACACAGAGAGAGAGAGCGCGTGCGCGAGAGAGAGAGAGACGTGACGGTTGCTGAATTAGTTACCTGCATCTGCGCGTCACTAAAACAATGAAGATTTGAGTTTAGTGGATTTAAACAGTAATTTTACCCCCTCTTTGCTGATTAATATAATGTAGCGACCCAGTTTCTAAGCTATTTTATTAATTAAAGTCGCTGGGCAGCGTTGACAAGTTTCTGTCCTCCTAAATCAATCTCGAGCTCACAAGCCAAAATAATAGACATGATTTTCTCAGATCACATGTAAAATCAGATGAATAAAGATTATTAAAATGAATAAGTATGGATGACAGTTGATTACAATAATAGTTTTGTTTATTCCCCTCATAGTAACAGTGTCCTCTGTGAGATAAATAAAGTTTTATTAGTCTTATATTAATAATACTTAATTAACATTGTGATTTATCATCCCTGTTATAGTATTATTCATAAGTCTTTTTTTCACCACCTTTCCAAGTTCTGTACCTCAGGTCTAAAAGAAATGTAGAAAGATCACAAATGTATACACCAGGAGCGTAGCCAGAAAGGAGACTCTGGGTGTGCATCAGAAAAACTGGTGGGCCACATTTATTGTCAGATTAATGCGCAAAAAAAAATAAGCATGCTTATGGGTATTAATTTGTTAGTTTACATTTCGTTCATGTGCATACGATCCATACTAAATTCTATGTGATAGTGGTAATTTTCAATACTATTTAGGGCAGATAGGGTGATCAGTGGTTTTCATCCTGGTCCTCGGGGCCCACTGCTCTGCACATTTTGTATGTCTTATTTAAACACCTGATCAGATCACCAGCTCGTTAGGAGAGATCCATGAACTGATTGAGTGTGTCAGATAAGGGAGACATACAAAATGTGCAGTGCATGTGGGTCCCAGGACCAGGATTGAAAACCACTGGGTAGATAGTATGCACATTGGGACGCAGGGCTGGTGTTGGCGAAATCGGTGACCTAGCGAAACTTGTGACCAGGGATCGTGTTCAGCAATGTTCGTGCGGAAGTGCGCACGTTAGATAGCGCGGAAGCCGAATGATCAGGAGACGAGCGGACGGTGCTGTAAAATAGGTATAATTTTTAAGAACTAAAGAAAACAAGCAACAAATAGATATTGTCACGAGCGTTCTAAATGCTTTAGAAAAGAAATGAAACATTAATTGCATGCTCTGTTGTGTTCGTCTACTACTAAGAATGGTTTCCTTGTGAGATGTTTTTAGTGCTTGTATAGCATCCTGATTAGCTATCTAAAAACAAGGGCTCATTTACAAACAAGGTACAAGAAAAGTGGGCGTACGGTCGTTTCAACGCAAAGTTGGATTTATCATATGGACATAGCGGTGGTACCCTCATATCTCGTATTGATCTCAGCTCATGTACACAAGTTATTTTTGCCTGTACTTGCGCGCAGCAATAATAAATTGTGAGAACTGTAGAATCACACCATTTTGTTCATTTACACTGAAAGCATATTAGTCGTCACTGACTAGTAAGATTAGATTGTATTAGAGATTTTTTTTTTTTTATTCGGGCTTTTGCTTTATAGGCGCGATAAGCAGTAACAGTCCATGAAGATTCTCCATCGTCGCATCACGCACCTGCAGCGCTTCTGTGAAAGAGAAAAACAAGACTATTTACGTGTCGGAATGAAAGGTGCATTTCTTTTATAAAAGCGTCGCATTCTGCAACTTATCTTTTCAGCCGACACTGACTGAGAAGAAATTCACTTGTTTATTACGTAATTATTTTTAATTTAAATTAAATTAATTGGGGCCTTTGGGCCTTTCCCAACATTCATTCATTAGCCTACTTTTGCCGTATTAACAAGATTTAGACGTGCGTTTGGGCGCGGAATAGGCTATAAGCTATTATTAAAGGATGGTTAGTTGCCTAAGTTATTATATTAATCATTTTAAGTGTGACTAGTGAAATCTTTAGTCGGGGGACAGGCCTTCTTGGCACAAGGAACGGTCATTTTTTTAAATAAAATGCTGACAATTCGAAAAGTGCGCCTGCTAATCAGTCACGTTTTATTGCAAGCACGAGTTTTAATTAATAATGAGTCAATGTTTTAATTTATTTCATTTCTTTGGTGCAATGGCGGTGCTTTGGTCTTTCTTGGGGGTGCTAAAGCATCTGCTAGCCCCTCCTTTGCGCTGCCCATGTTTAGTACAATTTAAAAAATTATATTCTGCATCTGTTTTTAGGTGTGCCAATGCCACTGTGGGTGGCACGGCACACCCTGGCACACCGTGGTACGCCCTGTATACACCATAAACATTTGTGATCTATTTCCATTTGTTATTTTCAAAGGGGAAATACTGACTGATGTTTACAGAGCAGATTCCCGTTTTAATTCCAATAGAAGAGATGGACTTTTTTTATTCTTTAGTGTTATAATTTTGTGCTGCATTATTGCCTACTGTGATATTTCTGCTTCAAAAGGCAGCAATAAATAACACTTTAATATCTAAAGAGAATTTGTGATTGTATGTGGGAAATTAATAAATGCATAATAATCGTAATTACCGTGATTATTCCTCAGACTATAATCGTACCAACAAAATGTCTAATCGTTGCATCCCTAATGTATTGTTATCTATTGCTACAAATATACCTGTGCGACTTATGGCTGATTTTGTGCTCCAGGGTCTTTGATATGACAGTAGGGCTGCCACTAACGAATATTTTTGTCGATTGATCTATCGACTAATTTATCGATTAATCTAAATTATTAATTTCCCACAAAAAAAATCTACTATTTTACTTAAGAATCTTTTATTAAACCAAATTAAATCCAAATGTCTATGAAATCCTTTTTTTAAAGCAAAAGTAAAGTGCAACATAGAGTGCAAGAAGCAAGTGTGTCCATCTCATAGTCCAAATCACTGAAATCAAAGTTCACGATTATAGTGTAAGAATGACAACATCTCCACGTGTTCTAGTCTACTATTAATACAGGTGCATGTCAATCAATTAGAATGTCGTGGAAAAGTTAATTTATTTCAGTAATACAACTTAAATTGTGAAACTCGTGTATTAAATAAATTCAATGCACACAGACTGAAGTAGTTTAAGTCTTTGGTTCTTTTAATTGTGATGATTTTGGCTCACATTTAACAAAAACCCACCAATTCACTATCTCAACAAATTAAAATATGGTGACATACAATCAGCTAATCAAACTCAAAAACACCTGCAAAGGTTTCCTGAGCCTTCAAAATGGTCTCTCAGTTTGGTTCACTAGGCTGCACAATCATGGGGAAGACTGCTGATCTGACAGTTGTCCAGAAGAAATAATTGACACAAGGAGTTTAAGCTACAAACATTCATTGCCAAAGAAGCTGTCTGCTCACATTTAACAAAAACCACAAATTCACTATTATAATCCAAAAAACACTTTTTTAAAAGGAGTATTTACCAGAATTTATTTAGATGAAAAATGTAAATGTGCAGTATATCTGAATTTTTTTTTTATAATATATATATATATAACAAATTTCTATGAAATCCTTTTTTTAAAGCAAAATTAAAGTGCACATAGAGTACAAGAAGCAAGTGTGTCCATACGCCAAGTGTGCATAGAGTATATTATAGAGGGCACTATATATATATATATATATAAAGAGAGAGAGAGTGCCCTCTCTAAGTATTGGAACAGTAAAGCCAAAATTGCTCTGTTGGCTGTGGAGTCAAGACATTTGCAAATATGATTAAAAGATGAATATGAGACAAAACTACAGAATGTCACATTTTATTATTAGCTGTTTCAACACATGCATGTTTTACCAAATAAAAAGAACAATACTTTTAGAGTTCATCCCACTCATTGATGTGAGCATAAGTATTGGGACAGTTGAACATAAGGCAGATGTAAAAGATTAAAAGCTATTATTTAGTTGCAGATCCCTTGCGCACAATCACAGCAGTGAGTCTGTGATAGACATCACCAGACTCTTGGTCTCATCCTTAGAAATACTTTCCCAGCCTTTAATGCAGCCAGTTCCAATTGTTGCTTGTTTTGGGGAGTTTCTGCCTTTACTCTCCTCTTCAGCTGGTGAAAATCATATTCAAACGGATTTAAATCTGGAGATTGTCTTAGGCAATCTAAGACTTTCCATTTATTTGCCCTTATAAATCCCTTGACTTAACTGGCAGGGTGTTTTGTGTCATTGTTCTGATGCAATATTAATCACTTCCCAATGAATCTGGTGGCATTTTCTTGAATATTGGTAGGCAAGATGGTTTTGTACCCTTCCAAATTAATTCTGCTACTGTCATCATACATTAAGTCATCAGAGGGCCTGTTTCAGAGACAGCCATGCATTCCATGGCACCACCTCCACCATGCTTTACAGATGAGGCTGTATGCTTGGGATCTTTTGCAGTTCCCTTTTTTTTTCCACATTTTTGCTTTCCCATCACTTGTCAGCATTGTCTCATCGGTCCATAAACCAGTTCCAAAACTCTTCTGGCTCACCTTTGTGCTTTTTTGCAAACTCTAATCTTGCCTTTCTATTTTTGGTGCTGGTCAGAGGTTTGCATCTTGCTGTGTGGCATCTGTAATTCTGTGTCAAAGTCTCCTGAGGACAGTAGTAGGCTTGTCAGAGCTTCACCCCAGCTTTTGGATGTTTTGGGGATTTTACAGACACATCTTTTAGGGTTCATTTCACAGCTTTTATGATCTGTCTGTCATCAACTACTGTTGTTTTCTCAGCCGATCATGTCGTTGTTGGTTGTTGGTGTCGCTGGTTGTTTCCAAACTCTTGATTTCTCCATGCCTTTTGTTTTTGCTATAGCTCTAATTGACGTCCTCTTTTCTTTTAGCATCCAAATTGCTTGCTTTTCTCTCAAAGTCAGCTCCCTCATCTTCATCCTGGTTTGTCTGTTTTATCATCGAATGCAAGATTCAGAATACAGAAGTAATGGATATAACTGATACGACACATTCCCTGCTTTTAATATCTGAAGAATTAATGCAACAGGACACCGCTGATCACTTAGAAAGACCTGTGAGGCAACTGTTCCTGTGGCTCAGTGGTAGAGCATTGCGTTAGCAGCGCAAAAGGTTGTGGGTTGTATAAAAATGTATAGCCTGAAATCTGAATAAGTCGCTTTGGATAACAGCATCTGCTAAATACATAAATGTAAATGTTCCAATACTTATGCTCACATAAGATGAAACTCTAAAAGTGCTGAACTTCTTGGCTGGTAAAACATCTGTGTTGAATCACCCAATAATAAAATGTTTCTGACGTTTTGTCTCATACTTATCTTTTAATCATATTTGTAAATCTCTTGACTCCACAGCCAACAGAGCAATTTTGCCTTTACTGTTCCAATACTTTTGGAGGGCACTGTGTATGTGTGTGTGTATATGTGTGTGTGTGTGTATATATATATATATATTTTTTTTTTTTATTAAATATCAAATCAAATAATTAGAGATGCTTTTGATTATTAAAGTTTAATGGAACCATTAAAAGGGAATCCAGAAAATAGTACAGATAAAATTGGTACAGATAAAACTGTAAAACTCACTAAAGGCTTTTTGATTAATGCAATTTTATTTAACCAATAAAACAGAGAATAGAAAATCTAAATGAAAAATCTGAATTAGGAAATAAAACTGATTTCATAGGGCCCTATAATTATCATTTTTCTTTTTGTGGTAATAAAAATAGATGTAAGTGAACAACATCTTTTAAAATGACTTAAAATACATATTTAATAGCAATGATACAGTAATAATTAGTTCAAATAAAGTATCAAAATCAAGAAATCAGATGGTTTTATTGAACAAAACTGTTAAAATACATGATGTATAATAAACAATAGAGCTAATGTAGATTACGCATAAAAACAAATGCCTGCAGGGGCGCCGACGGCATGATGATTATCTTTACACTTTACTGCGCAATCTAATCCTTGTTTAATATTGACCAAGCACCTTTTAATTCAAATGTCCATTTCATTTTTAATATTTGGCCATTTTTTAGGACAGAAATGCTATAGCCACTGTAATTAAATTAATATGTGGACATCAAAATGTGTAAACTCAGAGTGAGGGCGTGGGCTTTTATTTTTAAATCGCGATGTATTTTCCTGTGTTTGCATAGGTTTATAAATTATTTACCTTACAAATCTGATTAAATGGTGCACGTTGCCTTCCCAGATGAACGTTATAATAAACCCAAACTCACAACAGCATGCAGAGATGGAGTTTGAGACACTCCACACATGTAAATGATAACAGTTCCTGGAACT
Source organism: Ptychobarbus kaznakovi (assembly GCA_027422405.1). Lineage (NCBI taxonomy): Eukaryota > Metazoa > Chordata > Actinopteri > Cypriniformes > Cyprinidae > Ptychobarbus > Ptychobarbus kaznakovi. The sequence continues at coordinate 6,893,163 of CM049802.1, forward strand.
ACTGTGAACTAAGCAGCTGTGTGACGCACGTATGTAACCTACACGCATGTAAATAATTAAAGTGCATGCTGTATTACTGCATCGCATATAATTATTTAATTAAATCATAGCATTTGTAAATTCACAATTATGCTTAATTATGATTTTTAAATGGATTTAATATATCATGCAGCCTTGGAAAAAATGCTATAAATGTGTTTTCTTGTCCGTGAATGCGCCACTTCCGGTATTTTTCCGGTTAGTCGACATGAGCAAAATGAAGTCGACGATTTAAGAAAAACGATTTGATGACTAAAATTGACGAATCGCGGCAGCCCTACATTATTTATTTATTTTATTTATTTAGTCATTTAGCAGACACTTTTATCCAAAGCGACTTACAAATGAGGACATTATAGAAGCAATCAAAACCAACAAAAGAGCAACAACATGCAAGTGCTGTTACAAGTCCTGGTTAGCCTAACGCAGTACACTTAGGAAGGTTTTTTTTTTTTTTTTTTTTTTTTTAGAACACGAGTATATAGAATATAGAACAAATAAACCTAGTGTTAGTTTTACAAGAAAAGCTAGCAGTTAGAGAATAAATATGCAATTGATTGAGGGTCAAATGTTTTTTTTTTAAATAAAAATAAGACCGATTAGATAAAATAAAATTAGAATAGAGAGTGCTAGAGATAGAGGAACAAATAAAGATGGAAGAGATGTGTTTTTAGCCATTTCTTGAAGATGGGTAAGGATTCAGCTGCTCGGATTGAGTTAGGCAGGTCATTCCACCAGATGGGAACAGTTAATGAAAAAGTCTGTGAAAGGGATTTTGTGCCTCTTTGGGATGGCAAAGACATGACAGACATACGTATAGATGTGTATATGATTTCTATAGAAATATTTCTCAATTAGGTGTGCACTGGAAAACGAACGAATTGGAAGCAAAAAAAATTTTGTTTTGGCCTCCCAAATTTTATCAACATTTGTTGAACCAGACTTTCAGGCCTTGTTTTGATATTGCTATCCTTGGAAAGTGCCTGCTTCACTCAGTAAATCAAACTCTTTCTCGTTCCCCGCCGCATAAAAAACATGGTCTTTTTATAGCAACTATTGATTCGCTTAATTGTGTGTATTCTTAAGTTATCTGTGGCATTTTCTGCCGACAGTAAAATGCAGGCTTATTTTTGACTGACAAACACAACAAGCCCCTCCCCCCTCCTCTCCTCTTAATCCCTCTCTTATTGTTTGGCGTGATGTTTAAAAGCAGGCCCCCGATAAGCGATGTCAGCAGTCAAACTTCTGATTGGGTTAAGTGTGAGCTGTCGTTGCTGTTGTCTGGCAGGTTTCTTTCTGTTTTAGTTTTTTTTGATGCAGATGGCAAAAAATTGCCAAGTTGTGTTTGACGGCTTGATGCGAGGACAGTGACATGCCAACGCGCATGCCTGTCAGATGCCATGCGGTATCAGGGGCTGAGGAGAAGCGCTCGATTTAGTGTCAGGTTCTGCCCATCTCTTTGCGAAAAAAGCCTTCTCGTTTGTGCTTTCTTCTGCCCCCCCCGCCCCCCCCCCCCCCCGTCTCACTTTTCTCTCTCTCTCGGCCCCTCTATCACTCTCTCTGTAATTACAGCAAATATAAAAAACTTCTCTCTTTGTTTTAACGTGATAAGCTGTCTTAAATGCTGCAGTGACTTGAGGGAATTATCAGGGCTTCAATCCACTGAACCGTGTTGCAGCGTGAACATTCCTTTTAAAGCGATATTTGGATAAGTGATTTATTTGACGGTTTGTAATATTTATTTCACCGAATCCTTTTCGCTTTAAGCCGCCTACTTGATTTCTCAGAGGAATTGACGGATTTAAATCCATCAGAGAGCTTGAGGCGGAATCAGTGATTCCTTCGGATCAGAAGCCATCCTTTAAGAATATTGAGTAACGGGAACGCCACATACGCCACATTCCCAGCTGTTAACGCCCCTACAACTTCCTCCACGCAGCTGTAAATGGCACCTTACAAACATCAGGTACGGAGTCCGTTCTGATTACGTGCACATCTGCTTCAACCACTAAGACGGATCTTGGCATCTCGGACAGACATCTCCTGTTGGCTCGCTGAGATAAAGGAACAACTCTTCAAACGCTGCCTGTCTCTTTTTCTTCTCGTTACTCTTCCCATTGCCTTCAAAGTTGTGCAGGCTGTTGTGCAGTCTTTTCTTCTCATGTTGTGTTCAAAATGGCTGATAGTAACAATACCGCTCTCACAAAGCGAACAGGAGGCTTTTTTATAGACGGACATGCTGTGAAGATGCATGTGTTTGCTCTCACACACACACACACACACACACACACACACACACACACGGGCATGCTCGAAAGAGGTACTTTGTGTTCCGATGACTGAGAGCTCATTTTGTTTATCTCCCACTACAGATCGAAACCAGCTGATAAAACAGGAATTTTATCCTACCGCTCCTCATTAAGCACTTGGTCTCATGGACCTTTATTCTCTTTTCATTAAGCAAATTAAATGAGTAGCATTCTCTCTCTACCTCTCTCTCCTCTTTTTGTCTCGCAGCTGTGGGTGCCAACAGTGGGATATCACTCTGTTTTTTCTGTCATAGCTGTCGGCACACAATAGAGTGAAGGAGCTTTTTGTGGCTGAAACATGAAACCTTACATTTGTGAACATTATTGTTCTGTTCCTTTTCCCCCCATGTAATGCATCTTACAGTACATCTTATTACCACACATTTAGCTGAGGAAAATGAAGCATTTTCTAGTGTGTGGCGTAGGCAACATTTTTCAGTATTCTCTTTTTTTTACCTTGAGAAATAAATTTGCACTTAGCAGTAATACGCAGAGCAAAAAGAGCCATATTTGCACAAATAAACTTTAATGTGTATTTCTGAAAAACACACCCATGGGCCGATGCTGTTTTCACTAAAAATCAATGCATTAACTGTTTCTTATCAATCCACTGGGACTCTTTTGGTCAAAATATCGACAGGGAAGGAAGACATCGATGCCAGTGTTTAGAGAGCAGGTGGCCGATATAGTACATATCTGCTCTGTGCTTCTGCTGCCTGCCTCACTGGATCCGCTACAATTTGCATATTGCAGCAACCGTTCCACAGACGATGCTATTGACTTCACCCTGCACACTGCTCTCTCCCACCTGGAAAATAAGAACACCTATGTGAGAATGCTGTTTGTGGACTATAGCTCAGCATTTAACACCATAGTGCCTGCCACACTGGTTGCGAAGCTCCAGACTCTGGGAATAAACAGATCTCTGTGCAGCTGGATCCTGGACGCAGAAGTCAGGTAGTCATAATGGGCAACAATACCTCATCTCCCCTGGTCCTCAGCACTGGTTCTCCTCAGGGCTGCGTCCTCAGCCCACTCCTGTACTCCCTGTACACAGATGACTGTACAGCCACACAAAGCTCCAACGTCATCGTCAAATTTGCTGACGACACAACGGTGATAGGCCTGATCACTGACAAGGATGAGACGGCCTACAGAGAGGAGGTGAGTACCCTGACTAAATGGTGTCAGGAGAACCACCTCTCACTCAACATCGACAAGACCAAGGAGCTGGTGGTGGATTTCAGAAGACCGAGACACCTGTGGAGTTCCTCGGCGTTCACATCACTGAGGATCTCACATGGTCTGCTCACACAGATGCAGTGCTGAAGAAGGCACATCAGCGCCTCTTCTTCCTGAGATGGCTGAGGAAGTTTGGAATGAGCCCCAGCATCCTCAGATCATTCTACACTTGCACTGTGGAGAGCATCCTGACTGGCTGCATCACCGCCTGGTTTGAAAACCGCACCGCTGACAACCGCAAAGCTCTGCAAAGGGTCGTGCAAACTGCCTGCCACATTGTTGGAGGTGAGCTTCCCTCCCTCCAGGACATCTACACCAGGGGATGTATAAGAAAAGCCTGGAGGATCATCAATGTCTCCAGCCACACGTCCCACAGACTGCTCTCTCTGCTGCCCACAGGAAGACGTCTCCGACGCACTAGCCGACTGAGGGATAGCTTTTTCCCTCAGGCTATCAGGCTAATGAACAGTCAGAAATAATACACCCTACAGCATACTCCCACTTTACGGTATGCCATGCACTGCACTTTAACTTTAACACAGTTCATCTGGACTACACGCACAAACTGCACAAATACAAAAATATGGTGGTTCTAATGCACATCCATGACATTTTGTACCCAGTTTGTATAATCTTTGCATTCGCATATACTTTGTTTTATATTAGTGGTGGGCTTATCGTTGCTGCGTTACGTGAGACTTCGCATAAAACAAATAACGCGTACTTTCTCAAAGTGTTGGGAGCTGGGTCTATATGCAAGCTGTACTTTCTCCCATATTTTAGCGCGGATGTATACCTAGCCGAATGCACTGTACGGGGCGAGAACGAGTCTTCGATGGTGCAGTCCGTGATACAGATGTTAACGTGGTCTGTGTGGTATACAAAGGGCAGGACATCCAAACGCTCATAACTCAACCTCAAATATGTTTTCCTCTGAAGATATGTAGTAGCAACTAATGGCCGCTCATATGTGTTAACCTAGAGAAATGTGCTATTGAAGTGTGTGAGGAAGCGGTTTGTGAGGACAGCTCGGTGCGCTCATTGCTCTTAAAATCTCCGTTTCTGGTCATACAGTAAAAGTATAATACTCTTTCGAATCTGTAAAGACTCTACGTTTATTGTGTGCATCTGTAACACGAAACGTTGCGCTTTAAGCAAACAGGATCTTTAGTCTCATGTGAACTTGAGAATATCCCGTGTCACTGTCGACCTGTGTGTATGCCTAACGTTACTGTAAATACCACATGACGTGACGTTAACATAGATGCAGCTGAAGCGCGGGTTTGCTTCAGGGAAAATTTATTTTTAAGAAGCTTCCAATGGAAACTGTAAACTTCATCACGACTCTTATGTAGGCACGCTAAATTCTGTTTAACAATAAACAGAAAACACAAGTTTCATTGAACTAGTTTTTTTCACACCAATTATCATAGAAACAGCTTTCTCAAGCAGTTTGTGATGCATTTTGGAAACAGGAGATGCCCGGTATAATGCGCCACTGGCTTGAGAAACCGTTCTCAAGACTTCCTTTTAGTATTATTAGTGACAATATCTGAATGTGAGAATTCAAACAGCCATTTTAATCTAGATTTGATTTTCCAAGATTAATCATAAGCTAAAAAAAACTTAATATATGCACCCCTATTTATATGTGTAAAATGTAAATGTGTAAATGGTGTATCTGTGTATTGATAACTGTAAATGTCTATTACACTGTGTGTGCGGAGTATATTTTGTGTATTGCACATTGTCATTAAAGTTTATTGTACTGTCTATATGATTGTTTCTGCAGTTGGAGCACCTCTCAAAATTTCATCACCGAGGCAATGTGCTGTGGGGTATGTGACAATAAAAGTGATTTTGATTTGATTTGACCTATAAAGCAATTTATTAAAAAAAAAATGTAATCCAAAATTACTATTTATTTTATTAAAGTTTTATTAGGATAGTTCACCTAAAAATGAAAATATAATTTACTCACCCTCATTTTGTTCCAAACCTGTATGACATTTCCAAAAGATGATATAAAGAATGTTTCAACTGTTTTCATCCAAAAAACGAAAGCTATTTGGCTCCAAAACAACAATGGACCACATTGACTTTCATTGCGTGGACAATGGGGAAAAAAAATTCCCAAACTTTTCACAATATACTCTTTTGTGTTCTGCAGAATAAAGTTTTAATAAACCTTAAAATACTATTTACTGTTAACAAAGATGCAATTTTTCTTGCAAATCTTTAACTAAAAGAAATTTGGACACAAAATTGCTGGAATTAAATCCAAATGTTTTTAGTTTTAAGATTTTTAAGAAAAAAAATAGGCTAGTTAACGACAATTTGGAAGTAGATTTTGAGACTGACCCAAAAGCAAATCCTGCTAAATCTTACAAGCAGGCATGATTATTGGTCAATAATAAAACATTGGCCAATTAAGTGGCCTATCACTAGAAGGAAGGAGCACTAAAAATAGTTTTGTATAGTCTTGTCTTTTCTCTCACTCTCTCTTTTCCCCCTGTGGCTGCACACACTCTTGACTCCCCAAGAGTTAGTACAGCATGGACCATGACAACATGACATGCCATTTCCACTTGTATTTTAGCATGACTCGCTGCGAGAACTTCCATCGCCTCTGCCAACAGCATTGAGGCAAGCTTCACCCCGTGCTGCATCCCTGGCAATAACTCAGATGCAATCTCACACTTAGAGTCTAGCTTGGCTAGTGCATGGGAGAACTGGATCAATGTCACACACATTCTGTGCCCTCTAACTACAGGGAAAGGAGGACGAAAAAAAGAGAGAGAGAGAGTAGTCAATATGGTGCTGTTCATATGGAGTTTTTTTTTTGTAAACAAAAGGGGTGGTGGGTAAATTTTGTAATAGATATAAATGGATGCATTTTCTGTATCAGTTTTGGAATGATATATTTAGCTTTTATTATAATGTTCACAATACAAAAAAGTGTGTATATATATTATTAGGGATGTGACGAGATCCCGGGGCACGAGATCTCGTGAGATCTGACTGGTCTCGCGAGAATGTGACGATATCCTCGCAAATTATTTAGCAATGTTTACAGTAGTGCTGCACAATTAATCGTAAAAAAATTGCACTTGCGATCTTGATTCAAACACCCACCGCAATCTTATTCCTGAACGACAACAATTCAGCTATGTCTATTAAGACTGTTTCACATCACGAGTGTCAGTGGAGTGTGAGAAGCACGTTTTGCAGCTGCCCATGTTGATGAATCAGAGGGTTGGCCTTCATCACGCTTCCGATGTGAATGCTGTCATTCATATGGGCGGCGACAAAACATGCATTGCTCAAGCTCCACTGACACTCGCAATGTGAAACAGGTGTTAAAGACATTCAACTCGACATTCATGCTGCTGCAGATCCAGAAAGAGCAACACAAACGGTCTTTTCAACCACACATAATTATTTCTGTGGTGCAGACATTTAGCATGATTATCATGGAGTGCGTTAACGCATCGCCCCTTTAGCCACGCCCACTGCGCGAGCCTGCAGTTATCCCTACTTAAGACTGTTTTTAACACAAACAAGACTCTAGAGCAGAAGGTAAAGGCTAGTATGGCAACATCACTTTACTTCATAGAGCGTTCATAGAGCATTCTATTATTATATGACCTTCAGAACCGCATATATATAGCCGAACTGATGCCTTTACATTGTCAGGATTCACATCCACACGGGACATCGAGTTGCCTATATAATCATGACGGGTTTAATGCACTCACAGAGAGACGGAGAAGGAGAAATGACTCGCGTTCATCTTAAGATTCACCAGAGCTGCCGTCAGTGCCGTGGGCGATCGCGAGATCGCTCGAGCTCTGAGTCGCACGCACCAAACTTGCTCTCTGCACTCCCTAACAAAGCATTTAAAGTCATCGTTAGTTGTTTAACTGTGTGGTGGATAGGATAAGTCGCGACTGGGCTCATTTATTTAAAAACGGGCTGTCAGCTGTGATAAAACTTCCCGGTGTTATAATTCTGTGGCTCTAGTGTCCTGAATGCGGATGTGACTTCAGCTGTTCATTCATATACAGATATGTATACAAGCAGATGTTTTAATCTGCTAAATAAATAAACAAATTCAAGTCTCTCACCTGTAAGCATCTGCTGTCAGTCCTAAACAGAACTGTGAATGCAGCCATAATGTGAATCACTGCCCTGTAAGTCTTTCTTTCTTTCTTTCTTTCTTTCTTTTTCTTTCTTTCTTTCTTTCTTTCTTCTCTCTTTTCTTTTCTTTCTTTCTTTCTTTCTTTCTTTCTTTCTTTCTTTCTTTCTTTCTTTCTTTCTTTCTTTCTTTCTTTCTTTCTTTCTTTCTTTCTTTTTATTTATTTTTCTCTCTTTTCTTGTTATCTTTCTTTATTGTTATTTTTCTTTTCCTTCTTTCTTTGTTGTTGTTATTATATATTTTTTGTAAAGTATTAATTATGAGAGAACGTTTGAATAACATAAAAGATAATAGCAGAATTTACTGTTATTATTTATTGATAGTTGAACTAAAGAATTTGTCAACTGATGAGAAAACGATACATAGATTAATTGAAAAATAATACATAGATTAGTCGACAATAAAAATAATCGTTAGCTGCAGCCCTACAGACATTTAAATAACAGAAGTACTGGGAAAAAAGTTTATAGTTTGTGTATAAACACTTATTGTCCTTTGTTCAAATTAATATATTTTTTTTAGACTCAAGCAATGCAATTTTTTTCAGAACCACTATTAAATTACGTTTTTTTTGTGAGAGAATCATGATCTCCAATTTATAAAAAAAAAAAATATTCTCAATTTATCCAGAATCCTGCTGCTTTAGTTTACTTGTTGTTTATTAGCCTACTGCATATAATTTATTAAATAAGTTTAAATTCATAAAGTATAAGTTGATTTCAAAATGCACCTATATTTTTAGCATTTTGTGTTTTTCAGTTGAATAAAAGATCATTTTTCCCTATATATTTCATCATTGAGGATTAAAAAAAAAATGTCTAAAAATCTCATCTCCATGTCTCGTCTCGTGGGATAAGTGTCTCATCACACCCCTTATATATATATATATATATATATATAAGGTGTGATGTGTGTATATATATATATATATAATATATACATCACACCCTTACACTATATTATATAGAGTATATATATCTATATATATATATATATATAATATATATATATATATATATTTATATATACAAAAGCCAAAAGTATTGGGTCACCCCCTTCTAATGAAAGGTTTGACTACTTTAGTAAGTTCCAAGAGAACAAATCTTAATGTTTAAGCATATAATGATATTCTAGGGAATTGTGTGCTTCTAATTGTATAGCAACAGTTTGGACAGAACCCTTTTCTATTCTAACATGACAGTGCCTCTGTATATAAGGCAAGGATCAAAGCGAAATGATGATTCAGTCAGTGTGGAAGAACTTGACTGGTCTGCAGAATGCCAAGTCCTAATCCCAGCTGAACACCTCTGGTGTGACTTTAAATGCAGACCTTGAGCCAAAATTTCATCACCAAACACCAATGTTTTTTGGGAATATATTGTATATATAATTTTGTACTAGCATGACATTACCATTTTTTTTGCTTTAGATGACTGATTTTCAAAGGTGGACTCTCCTCTGCCCTATTTACCCTTGCTGAGCTGTTACACATGATAGCTTTGTTAGTCTCAGCAGTGAAGGGTGCTATCTATCATAGTCAAGATGTGGATGTTTGCCACTTTATAATTGCAAGCCTGCATCCTCTGCCAGGATTATTGACAAAAAATCTATTTAGGATCATTATGTAGGCATGCACACACACTCACATGTGCAATTATACATTTTCCACACCAATTCCATTTAAAATGAATTATACTTATTCAACAGTCCATGTTAAGTTGCACATTTGGGGGGCTCTTTTGTCTCATCTTTTTTTTTTCTCCTCTGTTTTGTTTTCTCAGCTTATGTGCCGGAGGATGAGCTTAAGGCAGCTAAGATCGATGAGGAGCACCTGCAGGATGACGGACTCTCCTTAGACGGTCAGGACGCAGATTACCTGTGCAATGAAGAAGACGATGGCCATGAACAGCTGAGCTACCAGAACTCTCCACTCAGCAATGGCACCAACCCAGACGCCGGCTATGGCTCGCCCCTCAGCGACACCAGCGATCACCTGGCTGACTTCAAAAGCACCTCCTCCAAAGAAGGCCAGGATAAAGAGGAGGTTGAAGACATGGAGACGGATGCTGGACTGTCTTTGCAGGACAGCCTGGCACAGATAAAAGCAGTCTATGCAAACCTGATTTCAGATGCTTCCTGGTCAAGTATCACAAAGGACATTATGAAAAGCAAACAAGTTTGTGCTAGCAGCACTAACAGTACTCCAAGCAGCCACAAGGGGAACAACAGTGTTGCAAACAGCATTACAAACAGCGGAGCTAGCGGCAGCAGCAATGCTAGTGCTAGCACAAAGACAAATGTGACGCCAAGCAACAATTCTACAAAAGCCACCGCATTAAACAATGCCAACAATGGACCCATCAATGGTGCTAACAGTGGGGTTGTTGCATATGACTGGCACCAAGCAGCTCTTGCTAAAACCTTACAGCATACGCCCTACCACCTCATGCCTGAACCAAGTCTCTTCAGCACAGTGCAGCTGTACCGGCAAAACAATAAGCTGTATGGGCCTGTGTTTACGGGTGCCAGCAAGTTCAGATGCAAGGACTGTAGTGCAGCCTACGACACGCTTGTAGGTCTCACGGTGCACATGAACGAAACAGGCCATTACCGTGATGATAACAAGGACAAGGAGGAAGACAAGGGTAAGAGATGGTCCAAGCCACGGAAACGATCCTTAATGGAGATGGAGGGCAAAGAAGATGCTCAGAAAGTCCTGAAATGCATGTATTGTGGCCACTCGTTCGAATCCCTACAGGACTTGAGTGTCCACATGATCAAAACTAAACACTACCAGAAAGTGCCTCTCAAAGAACCAATACCAGCTCTTGCCTCAAAGCTGGTGCCCTCCACCAAAAAGCGAACGTTTCAGGACCTGATGTCTCCATGCTCACCCGAGTCAATCTCTAGCACCCCTGGCATTCCACTAGCAGAGACAGCACCCACCAAAGATCAGAAAATTTCCAACCCATATGTCACAGCTAATAACCGTTACGGCTACCAAAATGGTGCGAGTTATACCTGGCAGTTTGAGGCCCGAAAAGCTCAAATTCTTAAGTGTATGGAGTGTGGGAGTTCCCATGACACCTTGCAGCAGTTGACAGCCCATATGATGGTGACTGGACACTTTCTCAAAGTCACAAACTCCGCCTCCAAAAAGGGTAAGCAATTAGTGTTTGATTCTGTGGTGGAAGAGAAAATTCAATCCATCCCCCTTCCGCCCACAACAACACGTCTGCCGGCTCCCACTATCAAGACCCAGCCTGATTCACCAGTACACCCATCCACCATGGATGAAAGGAAGGAGTCAGATGAGGAGAAAGTGGAGGAACCTGAGGAGAAGAAAATCAAACAAGAGAAAGAGGATCCTGCTGAGAAGGTGGAAAAGACGGAGAAACCCTGCCATTACAAATATCTAAGAGAAGAGGATCTTGAAGAGTCTCCTAAAAGAGGACTAGATATTCTCAAGTCATTAGAAAACACGGTTTCCAGTGCAATCAGTAAGGCTCAGACCGGTACGCCCACCTGGGGTGGATATCCCAGCATTCATGCCGCCTACCAGCTCCAAGGGTCTTTGAAATCATCTATACCTGCTGTCCAGAGTGTCCAGATTCAACCAACATTTAACGCCAGCAGCTTGAAATCTTTTACCTCTGACTCAAACACTCTGATCCATTCTCCAAGCAGCCCATCGCCACCTCCAAACCATAAAAGCAATGTCCTAGCCATGGAAGAGTTGGTGGAGAAAGTTACAGGAAAAATCCCTTCAAAGAAAGACAGGGATGAAAGATCAACTGAACGTGGCTCCAAATATCTCACTGCTGAATTACCCTCTCATGTTCTCAAAGACCGAAAGGACCAGCCAAGACCAGATGATTTTGCAAGCCAACAAAAAATGGCATGGTAGATAAAGACCTAGAGCACGTTCTGGTTCGGGACGGAGAATACAAGGAAAGCCATGGAGATAATCCTGTCAAGAATGGAATGGATGTCCTCAAATCGCAAGTCAGCAATGGTTGCAGTAATTTAAGAATCATCACTGACCACTCACCAGAGCAGCCTTTAGTCAACCCTCTCAGTGCATTGCAGTCTATCATGAACACTCATTTGGGTAAGGCCTCCAAAACAGTCAGTCCACTCCTAGATCCACTAGCAATGCTGTACAAGATCAGCAACAACATAATGGAAAAGCCCATGTACAATCCAGCTCAGGTCAATCAAGTCGAGCCCATCAACAGATATTATGACAATGACGACGATCAGCCCATGGACTTGACCAAGTCCAAAAATGGCAGTGGGCCCACCAACAATTGTTCATCCACAGTTATCAGCAACAACAACATCACAAACAGCACCCGGCCCATCTTGTCCACGCTGGCTGAATCGGTCTCATCTCCTCTTCGGGAGAATGCCTTAATGGACATCTCCGATATGGTCAAGAACCTCACAGGTCGCCTGACGCCAAAGTCGTCAACCCCTTCCTCTATATCCGAAAAGTCGGATGCAGATGGCTGTGCTTTTGAGGATGGCCTGGAGGATCTTTCGCCCATTCAGAAGAGGAAAGGCAGGCAATCAAACTGGAACCCTCAGCATCTACTGATCCTTCAGGCTCAGTTTGCATCCAGCCTTCGGGAAATCCCTGACGGGAAGTACATCATTACAGACTTAGGTCCTCAGGAGCGTGTACATATTTGTAAGTTTACAGGTCTCTCCATGACCACCATCTCCCACTGGTTGGCGAACGTCAAGTACCAGCTCAGGCGGACAGGGGGAACAAAGTTTCTGAAGAACATAGACTCGGGCCAGCCATTGTTTCTGTGTAGTGATTGTGCCTCCCAGTTCAGAACTCCCTCCACATACATTAACCACTTAGAGTCCCACTTGGGCTTTAGCTTGAAGGACCTCTCCAAGTTATCAATAGACCTCATAAGAGACCAGCAAGCAGTCACTAAAATGATTACCGATAAGACATTCAGTGCCCTTGGCTTGACTGAGGAGGACTCTAATTCCGTATTTCAGTGCAAACTGTGTAATAGGACTTTTGTCAGCAAGCACGCAGTGAAACTGCACCTCAGCAAAACGCACGGAAAGTCACCAGAGGACCACCTGATATTTGTTACTGAGCTGGAAAAGTTAGAAAAAGCCTAAGGAAAGCAGGCTGGTGGCAGTGAAGTGACTGGATTGAAAATCATTGCACTACATCACTGTACTGCACTGCGCCTGAACTGAGCCTTCAAAATCAGTCCAACTTCTGTCGTGAAACTGCCTGATTGGACCATGATCTGTTTCGACCCCCCCGTTTTTCAGTCTCCTGATTTCTATCTTTTGCTTTGTACTGTATTTATCTGATATGTGTCGGTTATGTGCATGTTTTTGTTCTTTATTTTCTTTCTGAGTGACTTCATTCAAACAGAATTTACAATTTGTACTCCGTTGAATTGGGAATGAAACAAACATGGTATCCAAAGTGGCAAAATAACTTCTGAACAGAACAACTTGCATCGTTCTGAACTCTTGCTATACATTAAAAAAAGACTGACTTCATTAAAGCACTCTGTAGTGTTGAATGTTATGCAAATATGTATAAAATGAGACAGAGCTATTTTGTTAATTTGAGCTCCGATTTTCAGATATTGGCTTGACACAAATCAAACTGCAACCATTTGAAGTGAAAACAATGCATTGTAGATTTTGAGTCTTCTAAACCTAGAAGGATATTGAAGATGTTGACGGGCTGCCTATGATTATACACTTTGGTTATTTTAAAGGCATTTCTTTGTTTTAATAATCATTGTTTTTTGTTGTTAAGTATTATTTTATACAGTAGCAATTTGAAACGTATGCTTTGGTACCACTATTCCTCTTTCTATGGTTTCGCTTCGGTTTTGACCTGTAAAGACTTAATTGAAATCTTACATGCAGCACTTATGTTTTAAATGATCAGCGAATATGTGTAAATTTCCATCCTCATATCTTGCCAATTGCCGCAGCTCAACATTGTTTGTATGGTGTGCATTATTTTATATTGTCATTTTATATATAATAAACGAAAAGGAAATAATATGTACAGAGATGTATATGCAGTATATGTGCTGTAGAACCACGATTCATCCTTTAGTTGAACTAAGTTCTCTGATGTGGTAAATATAAATTGACTGAAGGAGTTGCATCGCTGTTGATGCATGGAGTATGAGAGAGAACCAAGCAATGCAAAACATGAAATACAGTACATTTCAATGTTTGTTCATGCCATTGTGAAAATTTCCATCAAATCCCTTAATTAAAAAAAAAGGAAAAAAAAAGTTTTTGTCCCTTAATTGTAAAATAAAACCTAAAGCATTTCTTTATTAATGCTGTTCTCTATTTGGTCATTCGTGTGTTTTGCTCTTTTCTTAGTCAACAATTTGGATGTGAACAAACGTTCCACTTCCACCTTATGGACATTATTCCAGCTACTTCAGAGTCTAAATATTCAAATTTTCATTGTCCGGTTTTGCCTTTGTTGTTCTTTGAATGCAGCGCTTTTCTGTGCTGTATGTAAATGAGAGGGATGTTTCCAGACACAAAACCTGCTGGTAAACAGGAAACACTCTCTCGTTGGAGCCAAACTGGGCAAAGAACTTGTGGATTTAACGCTTTTCCGTAAAGCTTGTTTATCTGGCTTCTCAGGCCCGATTCTGTAGCATTGATCCAGCCCTTCCTCTTTTTTTTTTTTTTGGAGGATCTTAGTGCAATCCCTGTACGTATTCTATGTAAATTACAGCAATCATGACAACAGCGGCATTGTGAGTACCTGCAGAGCAGAGTGAAACATCGGCAGATAGATGCAGATTTGCATATTTTTTTCTCTCCCGTTCACACAAGCGCTCTCCAAGCATTTCACAGGGTTTTCAGACTTAGAAATAAATGCCCAATTTCTAGTGGGAATCAAAGATTTACTCTTTTCAGCTCAATTACTGAGTGATTATACATGTGGACACAGAGGGCTTGAGGGGAAACAAAACAAGAAGGAAAAAGACTGAAATATGCAGTGTTTGCACAATAATCTCAATCTCCATTTGAAGCCGCTTTGGGGAGTTGCAGTATCAAACCCCTTGTTAGTTGCCCTATTTGAGAGTATCCTCTCACTCAAATTGGCATGTTTTGATTTCCCAGTGGTCCCATACTGAATATTCTGAGCCTCCCTCTGCTAGTTTTGCTTTCCTCAATTACGGCAATTCTTTTTCATTTTCATTCAAAAGGCACGATATCTGTGCAAACTATTGGAAATATTAAGCCATATAAATCCAAAAGTATCCAACTATTTGTGCTATTTGTGCATAAATAGCCAAAATTGTCATCCAGAGAATTCTTTTTATACATGAAGCAGGTTTAAACTTTGAGTATGTTCTGGAGTAGATTTAAAACTGTTAATTTATTCAAGTCATGGTTCTGGTGTAACTTTTCCACGCGTTGGAATATCCTCGATATAATAACCCGAAAGCAATATTGTTATTGAAATCAAACCCTTTGAGTATGGAGCATACTTAAGTATATCGCTTTTTATTTATCCTCTTTCTTACTGCTTGTTTCACTTCTGTTTTAGTTTTTATAACTAATTCTTACTATGTGTAAGTTGTTGTTTGTTAGCATGTGTTTTTGACAGTGTTCTTTTTTTAGGATTACTGATAACTACTGCCGTTTGATTTATCTATTTTAATTTTACATAAATTATGTATGAATTTCATATGTCTTTATAGGTATTTACTTTAGTTTTAGTTTTAATACATTGTATTTATTTTAGTAACGTTACTTCAACATACTGCATGGAAATGAAATACCATATATATATATATATGGGTGTTTGGCTTAGTGTCATGTTAGATTCATTTTTATACTCATACCTTTGGTTTTTTTAATATTTTGAAATGTTTTTAGTTTTATTTTTTGTTTTCATTTAAATGTTAAGTTTTGAAATGTTGTTGTATGCATTTGTCATTTTATTTAATTTCTAAATTTTCTTAAATGTGTGTGTATATATAGTATTTATAGACTTGTAACTTATAGTTTTAGTTACTTTTTCTTATTTGTAAGTCGCTTTGGATAAAAGCGTCTGCTAAATGACTAAAAAGTAAAGTAAAATGTAAAGTATATTATACAATTAAGCCTTACATTTCCTTCCAAATCTTGGTCCCGACGCACATGGAGATAAACGGGCCATGCCAAGTCTCTCCTCAAGAATTGACTTGCTGCCTATCCGCAGATATCATATGCTAGGAGAAACAAAAGGTTGTTGAAGCGTTTGGCGGCATGCATTTGTGTCTTAAAGCTCCAGTTAAATGCAAATATAAACACAAAGCTTTAGGTGAGAATCTTAAAGGCACAAAGGTTTGGATGCCTTGCAATTTTGTAAGAAGTGGCAATAACATTTTTAGCAGTAAACAAGCATGTTTCATTTGTTTCTACATGTTCTTGCCAAGTAAATTTTTACTATGAACGTTAATCATGATAGTGATACATTTCTGTTTGAGGATGAATGAATTTGTAATGAAATTATTAAAGGTGTTTATTGATTAATGAACAAAATTATTGATTTATCAAACAAAAGTGTAGCTTAGACATCAAAACAGATCCCCACTTTCACCTGTGCTATCACCACCGTAAAATACGAAGATGTTTCATATCGAGACAGAATGAAGGCTTGAAGGAAAGCAGCATTTTGAATAAGTCTTTGCATGTCAAACATCAGTGTCATTACTGATGCAACTCATCACTGTGAATTCATCAGCTTAACCATGTGTCTCACGTTTTATTTCACTTCGAGCAAAGAAATAAATCATCTCGGTCTGTTCCTTTGCTGCTTGACCTCACAGACAGACGGCGAAGCATAAATATGATGCCACACAAAATAATTAATTGATAGTGGGACTATGATGAATGCTGTTTTCAAAAGGCAAAACAGTGAGACCTTAACGTAATTTAAACGTTCTCTATCGAAATAGCACACTTTATCCAGAGAGGAATAAGTTAACAGATTGAAATAATGAAATCTGGAAAATGACACATTGTGGTCTGTGAATTACAGAAATGTTAAAAATTAAAACGAAAACTTTTTGTCAACATCCATCCAGATGGACTGTTTGGCCAAAAACATTGATTGGAATCTGTAAAAAATATTAAATGTAAAAAATCTCCTATCACTTCTAGCCATTCTAAACCCATTTGACGTTCAGTGTTCTGTAGAAAACAAAAGGAGATGTTTAGCAGAATGTCAGCTCAGGTGCTCTTAAAAATGAAGCTTCCAAAAGATAATTTTTGCAGTGAAGCCTTAGAAGAACCATTTTTTGTTTCCAAAATAACATTTTAAGTAATACACAGAAGCTTTTGTGGAATGTCAAGGTTCCATTGTTGTCCAATAAAGAACCTCGCAATTCATTATATAAACCATTCTGCTAAAGGCCTTTTTATGTGTTCTTCAGATGGAAGAAAGTCATACAGATTTGTGGTGACATGAAAGCAAGTAATGACCGGCTTTTATTATTGCGTTCACCTTCATCGAAAACCTGGACTTCAAATACACCACTTTAAAAACACATGCAGTTTGAAATGCATCAGCGGTGACACCTTAAAATGTTCCTTCATTAAATTCAAAATGTTTTAAGCCTTTAAAAACTAATTTGACACCCTGTGCGCTGACTATTTCCAGTGTGAATTTGTTATTCTTAAGCTGTCCGCAATGAGGCCTGTGTTCCTGTCAAATGACAGCTGTCAAACTACAAGGCAGAATGTGTAAAATTGAATCACAGTTGAACACTGTAGAAAACAAAGGCCTGTCAGATAAATGCACACAGCAGAATAAATTGTGAGCCCGTTTGATTGGCAGCTCTAGGACGAAACGTACATTTCCGAGAATAAATATGGCTGGAAAACTTTGAGTCCCATGATGGACTGCGGGATCATTGCATTAAGACTTATTTGATGCTTCCTTACCAACGTATGTGTGAAGTGTTGGCGATACTGTGTCAAAAAGGGTTGTGTTCCTGTCAAAAATGAGCCATGTTTGGAGAGTCGTGTCCCGCTTATTCATCTGCGTGCGGATAGTTACCTGAAGAATGGAGATGTGACAAAATCACTTCTTTATAGAACAATGGCGGCTGACACGACGCCTAATGGATGCAGTGTTTTTAATCTCTGTGAAGGCTCAGCCCGGTGATGGACTTGGCTGCCAGGCCTACAGGTGTGCTGTGACAGCCTGTCTATTCTACTGCTCATCACTCATGCTGAGAAGAGACGACCAGCTTCCCTTCAGCCCCATCCGCTCAGCCGCTGTATTGGACTCGATAGCAAAGCGAAGGGGAGTGGCACCAAAACCTGTGCTGAAATCCACCCACAGCTTCTCTGGCATCTTATACAGAGGTTAAAAGATTCAAGTCCAATGTTGCAAAGAATACATCAAATTTGCTATGACAGGAAGAAGAGCAAGTTAGCTTAGTCAGGAACACGCTTTCAAGCTGCAGATAAACTGCCGGATATCAGAGGAAAGACATTATGATCATTCATGAAACTAATTTTATATAGTCAAGAATCTTAACAGAAAAACAATATGAAATAGTTGACAATAGTATTTTGAACATTTGTTTTCATGTTTGTCATGTGACTTTTGTGCCCACTTGCATAAATTTTACATATGACAAATCCATATACTTTTATGTATTTGTTAATTTTCAACCTTTTTTTTTTGTTAAGCATTAGTGTGAGTTCTAACAGTCGTGCAAAGTTAATAATATAACTAATTAAAAATTATTGTCACAGTTATATATATAATAGGTGTTATCAAGGTTAGAAGCTTGTATTTTGAAAATATAAGAAATTGTGGAAAATTCCCTCCAAGGTCAAAGTTCAGAGTAAGGAAATGCTGTTCAAATTTATACTTGGTTTCGGTTGTGGCTAGAAGGGATACAACTCCGACCGGAAACTAATAATGAAATTAAATTTTCTACTTATTAGATTTTTTTATTAACATCTACACCTACACCTACCCCAATCATAAACCTACCCCTTAATGCAAAACTTTTAATTATTGTTGTACATTGTGACAATTACACTGTATTGATGTGCACATGCCCAGTAGCGCCGTACGTATCCATTCTAGCCTTAACCCTTGGGTTTTTCTGCACCAGTTTTGTTGAAAAGGTAATTAATTTGACTGATTTTTAATGAATTTTGTATATTTAAAAATATCACTGGTGTTAAATTTTTTCATGATTTATTGAATTTAGTAAGTCAAGTATTTTTAGATAATATCGACACCACCATCTCCAATATTGACACCACCATCTATTAATATTTTATTATATTTAAATTAGTTATATTAAATTATATATATATATATATATATATATATATATATATATATTATTACTAAGTTATTTCATGTCATGTTAATAATAACCAAGAATATCCTTTAAAATACTATAATTAAGGCTTTAAATTGGCTTTATATTATTGTATCATCATGAGTACTGTTTTCATCCAATGTCTGACCCTCTATAAAAGATGTCTGGTTGCAGCTGGAAGACATTTTTTTTCCATTCACTCAATTTTTTGCTAGACTACTTTGTGAGACAATAGCTTCTGCAAATGTTGCTGTGGGATTTGTATGCAATTTCAGATTAAATTGATGTAGGGAAAAGTCAGCGAGTGATGCACAGTGAGAAAAAGAAGGAAGGGAATGAGAAAGATCTGTGTGAATTAATGAGCACAAATATACTTCCATGCCATTATTATTCGTTGGTGAAAATGTGTATTCTTACTCCCTGACGGCCCAAGCAGCTGAGAGAAAGTAACTGACTTTGTTGTTAAGTTTCTGTGATTGTTATTTCAGATTCAGCTGAGTTTCCTCTCAGAGGCTTTCGACTGGCTGAACACATTTGTTTATCTTCCCACTGTACAGGTACAGTAAGTGTAAAGTGTTTCTTTTCTTTACTACACTTTATCAATCACAAGCAACTGAAATACTTGAATGACAGATGGGTATTACCATTGCTGAAATGACTTAATATGTTTGCATCTTTGATTTATATGAAAGTACACTCTACAACAAATATCTCTACTAGTACGTTTTCAGTGTGGGGAAGTTACGTTCATGGCTACAAGATAATTATATGTTACAGTAGTTAAAGAGCCAAGCTATTAAATGTATGGTAGGCGATTTCGGAAAGGCTAGTGATAGCAAGCTTTGAAAGCAAGATCCCCACCCTCCCTGTATAATCATTCTTCAAAGCCACGCCTCCCGCAAAACAGTATGGTGACCGGGAGGGGACAAGTTCGGTTCACTTAGTTTTGTTGTGGCCACGAAATATTAACTTGTGGGAACGTGATAATATGTTGTAACGACATAATATGTGTCATGGCCACAAGATGTGAAGTTGTGGCCTCGATATCCTATGTTGAGGGAACAACATCCATTTGACATAAGGATATCGTTACCTCGACATAATTATCTCGTGGCCATAACATATTATCACGTTCCCACGAGTTAATATGTTGTGGCCACGGCAAAACTAAGTGAACCGAACATGTACCCTCCCGGTCACTGTAGACTAGAGACTAACCAGTAACACAATGGGAGACGTCGTTGGTGGAGGATTGAATGCAATACTGTCAGATTACCTCATGTCTCATTCACCGGTGAGAAAACATTACAATACAAAGTGCATAATATTACAATAATAGTACCTGTCATTCTTGCTGGATCGCGCTGATGACATTTCATGTCTGCTCAAACAAGGTGTGCAGAGGTATGCAAATACATATTTGACAGGCAGGTAGGACAGCCGATTCGGACCAAACATTTTGATTGGACAAACATTTTATGATCCTACGCCTTCCACAGCCTACATAAATATATATATATATATATATAAATACATTTAGACCACTTAACTTTGTGATTGCAATCGGGATGTGAAGAAACTTTCAACCAGCAAAAAAAAAGGTTTTTGAACCAAATGACATACCCTGCCTTTAAATGAACTACATTGAAACTGTGCAATATATTTTTAAACATATACTTGAGTAATAGCTGCTGAAAATGCAGCTTTGCCCTCACAGGAATAAATTACATCTTAAAATACATTTTATTTCCAATTGTAATATAATTTAGTTTTTACTGTATTTCTGATCAAATAAATCCAGCTTGGGTAAGCATAAGAGATGTATTTCAAACACATAAAAAAAGATACCAAAAGACTGGACAGTACTGTTTTTCTTTTAGTTTTTTTTCTCAAAACCAGCATTTTAATTGAATGAACTTTACTGGAGTGACAGGATTTAACTTTAAATTTCACTATAAAACAATTAAGTTTTATAATGAAGTATTAGCATTATGTAATATATTATTTATTTATTTAGTTAGGTAGTTTGGTTTGCTGTCAAAAAAGGCCTAAAATGGCCTGTAGGGACTCAAATTACTGAATAATGTTTTTGAATAGGTACATTGAAACAAACTGATTCAAAATTAATCTGACTTTTGAATGGTACAAATGCAAGAGAGTTTAGGAAGTTTAGGAAAGCTTGTTTGAATATTGATTCGTATATGCTTGACTCTTATACGAAATGTTTTGATTAATTTGAAAGTTTACTGTTGGAAAAAGTAGCTTGTTACTGGAAAAGCTTGTTTTGAAAGCAGCGTTTACAGTCATGCCAAAACAGTTGAGCTTGTAGTGTTTTTACCTGTTTGATAATTTGGTTAATGTAGGCGGTTTTAAAAGTTCCAAATGTACCTTTAAGTGTTTCTGCAAAAGCACAAAACCACAATTTTTTCCAGTCCTGTGTTCAGTCCAGTCAAAATCCAGAAAATGTTACACAATGTCCAGCCTTACAAGAAGTGTTTTTTTTATTTATTTGTATTGCAATTGCTGTTCCACACCATCCACCTTCCCAATTTTACAAACAATGTGAGAATGTCCACCCCATCGCCAGCTTAACCTGACACGCATCTGCACTGTTTTTTTTCCCTCCTGCTTTTTATGGTTTGGTTTTAATCAGATAGAGGGTCTGTACTGCCGATGTCACATCTGGACTCACACACGCACACTCAGAAGGACAGTGGGCTGTCCGGTGTAGCATCATTAGCTCAGCGGAGACGTGGCGGGCGACACATGTCGAGCGGCATGCAGCCAAGCCACGGACGAGCACGAGTCGCTCCTGCATAATTTGAAGGTAACGCCGCATTTCTTTCCAGGCATGCTGTCAGTGGTCCACGGAGAACAGGGGACACTGAAGTGGGGGGAGGCAAGCAGAGACGGAGAGGGGAAGAAATTTATCCAGAGAGCTGTAGTGGTCTTCCTTATTCCTGCTTCTGCTTGTGGAAAAACATACCTGTGCGCTGCTTCTAACATGGCTTGAACACAATTCACTGTCTGACAAGTCAGTTTCAAATGTCAATCACGGCTGATTCGTTTCTTTCCCTCTTTTTTTATAAACTGACATTGTTTTCATTTATGCTGATTTTTGAAATGCCAGGCCTGAACTCCAAATGAGAAATTCTAAAGTTGGGGATAGTGGGAACCATGACAGACTATTATACCATGCTAAAGTTAACCATTAGCATTCCAGTTTATCTCAACAGCACTTGCTCAGTATGTGATTTGAAATCATTCATCACAGGTGCTCAGTTCTGCTGCCAGGTTGTTTTGAGCTAATGTCTGAAAATGAGCTGAAGATGACATCTTGACAGCGCTGACTGGCTGAAGGCACCACAAAATATGCATAGTTCCAAGTGCATCACTAGCAAACTATGACATTAAAGGCAGTGGAAGAAAACATAAATGCCTCATTCAGAGAGTTAAAAGCTATACGAAAACAAATGTTTAAAAAAAAGTACAATATTATTATTTTTTTTGGAAGAGAGCTCTTATGGATCTGTGGAAAATGTCAGAAAACAAGGATTGTAATAAATGTACTTTTAGGACTGTCAAAGTTAAAAGGCGCTTTATAAATACATTTCAATTGAATTTAATCTCTCTTTAGGTTTATATATCTAGAATTACTCTAATAATAATGTGTGGGAAAAAGATAAACTTGACAAAAAGTCTGTCTTTTCCAGGTATTATTTTAAGAATTGTGTAGGAATATAAATGCCAATAATTTAATTTTGTATAATAGCACGCTTTTTATCACACAGTAGGAAATAAATTAATAGTGAGTAACTTACATTTTAGACTCAATATTTCTGGATACTTTTTCTCTGGCAAGTAAACGGTTTAAAAAAACTGAATTTAATAGTTATGACTTTTTTGAATTAATCATTTGAATAAATGACGCAATGACTCGCTCATAAAGGCAGCCAATTGTTTGCTTGATTAATGCATCTGTGTTTTTGGAGGGATAAACCTTTAAAAGTATAATTCAGTGACTTTTCACATTTTGTTCCTGAAAGAACCAGTGGTTTGAATGAATCAAGTAAATTCGATGACTCATTATCAAAGACTGTCGCTTATCACCATGGCCATCCTTAGCTGACAAAAAAGAATAAAACATTTATATTTATTATATATTTTAATAAATATTAGCAATATTCCTTGACAAAATATATTTGTCAGAATACAAGGCTAATTATGAGTGGCTGTCTACGGGGAAAGATGCTTTTGCTTACAGATGGTAGGTCTGTAGGTGCGGTATCCACGGGAATGGGCTAAAATGTCTTTACTAACCTACAAAACCTTGACCCCTTGGCGGACGCTCAGTGAGAATTGAGGCAGAAAACAACTACTCCAATGCCCGATCGGGACCCATCATGAGTGATCCATAATTCTATTACTGACAATCAAACTCAATTGTACTTGAGTCATGTCGTCGCAAGAAATTAGAATCCTGCTTTTACAAACAGTACATTACCTTTCAAGTTGCATCCATGCACAATCGATCAAAGGTCAAAGATACTATTCCTGTTTTCCAGCTCAGTGCTAATATATGCAGCAGTACTGCTCTGTAGGTATTTCATAGGCCTCATCCATCAGTCCATCCATGCATTATGCATATCAGAGGTCATATTGGCGGCTGCCTCCCCTGCAGAGGCGTTAATCCTTATCTTAGCTGTAATAACAAGATTAGGCAGGCTGAGGGGCTTATTGGGGCAGCTGGGGGTCCTGCTCTGACCGCAGTGAGGTTGACAAGGCTGAACCGATGGGGAAATCCTGTATATTGGGCCAACGGAGCTCATCGATTACTTTAACTTACTAAATTGGCCCCGGGTTGTGTTTGACGCAGTGTATGGAGTCCATCTGTTAAATGGTAGTTAGCTTCACAGGGAATGGGCTAATGTCACGCCAGTGGTGCTGAGTGGAATTTACTTGGACAAGCTGGGATAGAAGTGATGCTTTAGGCAGCTCACATCAGCTCGGTATGGTCATAAAGGTTTATGATGCCTAAGATAATTCTCCTCCGTGGATGTTCAATGTCGCCAGCTATGTTTTTCCATATCCTATTAATTTGAACTACATTATATGGCCAAAAGTGTATGTGGACATCTGAACACTACACCATGCGTGCTTGTTCAATATTTCATTTCAAAATCTCTCTTTGTGGCAATAATAGCTTTCAATCTTCTGGGAAGATTTTGTACAAAATTTAGGAACATGGCAGAGAGGAATTTCTCTCATTAAAGCCACAAAGTATCAGTTAATTTAAACCAAGCAACATATATTTTAAAAGGGACGTGACATACGACCAAGCAAATGACCCATACTCGGAATTTGGGCTCTGCATTTAACCCATCCAAAGTGCACACACACACAGCAGTGAACACACACACACACACCGTGAACATACACCCAGAGCAGTGGGCAGCCATTTATGCTGCAGCGCCCGGGGAGCAGTTGGGCTTCGGTGCCTTGCTCAAGGGCACCTCAGTCGTGGTATTGAGGGTGGAGAGAGCACTGTACATTCACTCCCCCCACCTACAATTCCTGCCGTTGCCGAGACACAAACTTGCAACCTTTCAGTTACAAGTTAGGCCATTAGGCCACAACTTCCCCAACATAAATAATCAGACTATACCACAAACACATTTCAACTAAAAGAGTCCATAGAAAGTAGTTTGCCTGGTTTCAAATTATAAAACGTTTTGGACACTGGTTATCAAAAACTGTCAGTGGATCATTTGCATAGGTAATGTGATAAATTACATTTACAGTACACCTGTGGTTACTCTGCTAGGAAACCTGTGAACTTTGGGTAAAGGTAATTTGAAATGCATATGTCATGTAATTATTAATGTTAGTTTTATGTTTCCTTTTCAGTTCTTATAAACTATAAGTTTATAAGTCTAATTCTCGAGGGAAAGCGCCAGCCTTATATGCTTATTTGCTTTAATGACCCACAAACAGCTCAACCAATTCCCGTACGAATGACTCTTACAATTCGGTTGTTCAGTGAATCACAAACGTTCAGTGCAACCAATGAAGTCCAATTCCTGAACAAAATACTCTTACTAGACGGTTCTTTTAAGTAAATCATGAACATTTTGCAAAACCAGCGAAGTCCAATTCTTGAATGAAATACTCTTATGAGTCTGTTCTTTAAAGTGGATAACAAACGTTTGGATAACAATCAGTGAAGTCTGATTCTCAAGCAAATGGCTCTTATGAGTTCATTCTTTTAAGTGAATCACTAATAATTAGTGCAACTAGTGGAATCACAAGCCAAACCTTTGAGTGAATCACAAACAGCTCAACCAATGAAGTCCGATTCCTGATTGAAGGACTCTTGTGTGCTGGTACTTTAGTGAATTTAAAACATACACCACGACTAGTCTGATCCCCGAGGTAAATGCATTTATAACCCTTATATTTTTTTGTGAATCACAAACAGTGTGACATAGGCAGATTCCCAAGCAAAAGAGTCAGTTCTTTCTAGTGAATTGCAAACACCTTGATAGCAAATGCCACCTGGGTATATATGTGCATTTTTGGTATGTTTATGAACCTTTTTCATTTCTGTCTAAGTAATCGTCCTCTTTGCTGTCCATAGAGTCGTCCATGGCAGTGCTTTGAGAATCCTTCCCGGTGTTCCCCATGACTTGAACGAAGCATCGCTCAACGCCGTGATGGCCCTATTCACACTCAGGTATGCCCATGCCAGATTCCTTGAGATTCTTGAGATTCCTAAACATTTTCACTGTTAGCAATTTTTATTCCTCAAAAGCACACGTCCAATAACTGTCACAGACAGATGCTTGCTTGGAATGATGTATGAATGCTCGGGATGACATGGCTGGCTGCTTTGAGCGGCAATGTTGAGAGTCTATTCATTTTACAGTGCTGTTTGGAATTATCTTTTTTTTTTTTTTAAGTTGAACTGCCTTCTTGCTTATGAAGAGTACATTTCTCACCCACACTCAAGCTTAACACATGTAAGAGCATTACCATCATCGTCGTACGCAAGTTTTACCGCAGTAAACTATGCACGTCAAGCAGCAAAGCCCATGGTATCGGGCAGCTTGACTCTCTCCGCCACTTTAACGGGCCTGCTTGGATGTACACATCCGTGCAAGATGTAATATCAGGCAAACAATCCACTTAATGCCCAATGTGAAGTGAAGAGGCGTTTTTACAAGTCTATAGATGAGCCTCGCTTTCATGGGCGCTGTCCGTACTCTGATTTAGCATGCTAGCCTGCCGCTTGACTGTCAGTCGGCCAGAGTAATCTCTCCCTGTCAGCTGCCAGCGAGGGTGAAGTTCATCTTTGCAATAACGTTAAATGCACTGGCGCTTCATCCTTCATGAATATGAATGGCTATATAAATAGGAAATTTGAAGAGCAGATAGATCGGGCTGTCACTTCAAACTTCCTAATCATCTCCGCTAAATGCATGCCTTGCCAAGCAACGCGAGTCAGTGGGACTTGACACGAACCTTGGGTAGGTAGCACTGTTTTGGTTTGTTTTTTTTACCACACAACCTATCAAATGTATCTCCCTCGCGAAATTCTCATGGGACGGGTGTATCAGCTGCAACACGCTATGGCGGCCGATTACAGGACATGTCTTATCTTTGATAATGCAGTGCGTGGTCTCCTGAGAATTCACACCAACTGTGAAGCACATAACGATTCCTAATTCTTTGTAACTCAAAATAATAACCGTTGAAGCTTACTGCTTGTAGGAAAATGAGGTGAAATTGATATCAATAATTATTTAGGCACATCAGCAGAGATAGCTAGTAGTATGTCACCTTTAGAGGAACATTTCACCCAAATATGGAAATTCTCTCATCATTTATTCACCATCATGTCGTTCCAACCTGTATGATACTTGTTTTCCCCCTGAAACCCAAAATATGCTATTTTTTAAAATCCAATTTCTTTTGTCACTTCTATCTGGTTGTCAGACAAAATTAATCACAGTCTGTCTTCAGAACACAATTTAAGATATTTTGGATGAAAACCGGGAGGTTTGTGACTGTCCCATTAATGGCCAAATGATTTTCACTGTCAAGGCACAGAAAAGTATGAAAAGCATCTTCAGATAGTTCATCTGCCATCAGTGGTTCAATCTGAATTTTATGATGCAGCGAGAATACTTTTTGTATGCAAATAAAACAAAAATAAAGACTTTTTTCAACAATTCATCTCCTCTCGCTCTCTCCGTGTCACCGTAGGGTAAGCGGACACAGATGCAAACAAACGTGGATTACCGGGAGCGCTGCTGTTATTTATACTATCTCTTAGGAATTATAAAAACCTGAGGTGGACGGAGTTTAAAGCTAAACTCTAACTTAGCCCTGATATTTTAACACTGATCAAATCGGCGCAACTGTGTTATCCAGCCTTATTAGCTAGATTTGCTAGAAGATGTTAGAAAAATACTCAACCTAAAGTTGTCAATGTAACTTGAAACATTTAATGCCCTTCTCCGTGTGATGAATTTCCTTTACAGTAATCCAGGGAAGTTCGAAGCTGAAAAATTATCTTCTCCTCTTGTCATTTTGAAAGCTCTGAGTTTTTAGGAACAATGGCTTCCGGCACAGCACTGGACTTAAGTAAGCCCCTGAGGAAAAACGTTCATTGTGTGCAAGAGCAAACTGTCCAAATCGAAAATAATATTGATTTATTTTCTGCTCGATTCATGAATCGATACATTAAGATTACCAGGATATCAAAAACATACAGTGAAAACATGTTGTTTATTTAAAAACCGTTTACACATATTAAGATCAATCACTTACATTGAGAATTTCTTGTGGCGTCTCGAGGAAATATGGGGATTTAACTGTCAACACTGCCCATTAGTGGTCGGGAGCATTTCCGTTGTGTTGTGGCTTAATGTCGTTGTGTTGTGAGCTTATGTTTGCTTTTTTAATTGCGTAGTGTTGTGAGTTTATGTTTGCTTTTTTAATTGTGTTGTGTTGTGGCTTAATGTCGTTGTGTTGTGAGCTTATGTTTGCTTTTTTAATTGCGTTGTGTTGTGCACTACTGGCCCACCGTGGTTTCCAGGTCCAAAAGCAAATAAAGTTTCAAAAGCAAGCAATAAATAGCGATTAGTTTTTTTATGAATTGTTAAAATATGTGATGCTGTGAGTCCAGACATTTAAGTGTACACAGTGTGGTTTCAAAAGCTTAGCTATAAATTAATAGTCCTTATAAAAGACTGTTGAGATCATATTCTCACTTGAAATGGAGCAGGAACTTGGACTCAGAAACTGTATTCGATATGTAATGACTTGACAAGTGGATGGTGCTTTTGTATCCATTTTGAAGCTTTTTAAACCTTCGGTCCTCTTTCAGTGAAAACAGCTAGAAGTACAATTCTTAAAAATCCTTATGTTTGTGTTGCCCAGAAAGTCATAGAGGTTTGGAACAGCATGAGGGTGAGTAAATGATGACAGTACATTCGTTTTTGCACGATCTACTCCTTTAATGCTTCTTTCATTCCACAGCTTTGTAGTCTGCTAGTGTTTCTATTGACACCTTTGAAAAACAACAACCACAAGGCAAGTTGTCAATCATGCTCCCTCGTTGCTCTCTGGAGTTGGAGAGGGAGATCTAACTCTATCTGAAAGCTGTCTCAGACACTATGGTCTCTACTCCGGGGCTGACACATCCCCATGCTGTTCCCTGTCACCTCACACACGTATGCACACACCAACCAGAACGTGACACAGAGTGCGACTTCTTCCACACACACACTGAGTTAATTCCCACCTGCGTATGTTTCTTCTTCCACATTCAGCTGGTGTTAACCAAACCCATGGATGGCGGAGAAAGCAGAGAGGAAGATGACAAAATAAAAAATTAAAGGATAAATTGAGCTTCAGTACATGCCAAAGCCGGGGCTGCCAGTCAGTGACACGTATTTTGACAATCATAGGCTGTCATCACTCTGTGATCAGAACTGCCAGTGGTGAGACAGTTGGGAGATGAGCCGAGGACTTGCAATCCTCACCTTCCTCCCCATACAGCACTGCCGGGAGAGTCACTTTTGTTATTTATACACACACACCACTGCGTTGGAAGGCAGCAAATCAAACATGTCAGAAGAGCCATGTGCCACCCAGTGTGAGTGTTACAGACATACTGAGGCGCAGGGAGTTTAGAAGAGTGTTTTGTCCTTACAAATGTCTCGTGCAGAAATCTGTCCATCAATGTATTTCTGAACCGTATGCTATACGTTTGCCTATTTTGGAGCAGGTTTTTTTTATGTAATTCTTTTTTTTTTATATATATTTGTAGAGTGATCAGATGGGGCCATTGTCTGAAATGTTGCCCCCCAAAGGACTGTAGGATTTCTATAGCTCAGAGAGTAGAATGTGGTACCAGCAACCCCAAGGGCTTCCGTTTGATTTCCAGGAAATACATCAACAAATAAAAATGTGGGTGGTGCAAGTTCCTTTGGATAAATGCATCTGCCAAATGCATAAAAAATGTAAATGGCAAAACAAATAAATTCCTAAAAAACTCTGAATAAAAGTTTGGCACATGAAATTTACATGGTATTACATGATTGTTTATTTTGCATGGTATTTAAGTATCTTAACTTTCTGTTAGAGTATGAAGGACATAAATTCCATAAATGATCCAAATAAAGCCTTTTTTCAACATATGCCTAGTTCTTTCCTGAAACTCTAGATGGTGCAGGCTGATGGGTCTTAACTGATGATATTCACAGCATTAAACAAATTGGCACCATCTGATTGGTTCATGTTGCATAAGCAGCCAATGAGCTTTTGCTGCTTTACATTTAAATGGCTGGTTAGCATCCACTTGAGCATTTTGCAGCGTGCTTTCAGAGTTCCCCTGAAACCATCCACGTTCCCCAGCTCCATGTATAGATCTGCTATGGGTTATTTTATATGCTTTTTGTGCAGCAGCAGTATGTCTTAAATACTCACAGCACCGTATCGCCGTATGCATTGGCAGTAGCAAATTCCTGTACTTGCTTGCAGCAGCAGCAATAATTTACAACTACAGCAATAAACAACAGCAGCAGCGTTACCAAAATCAAATTTGTGGTTTAGCCAATTAGATTTTTTGGTGGGATTATATAAAATAACTCTTTTATTAATATTTTTATATACAATTTTAAGGTGTGTGGTCGGTAAGATTTTGTTTTTAATATTTAATGTTTGCTTTGGTTAACCAAGCTGGCATTTATTCAAAAGAGCAACATTTATATAATAAAATTATATTTTTTTGTAGACAAAAAAACATTGCAGTTATTAAAGATTTTCTTGGTTTTGTCTGTATTTGGTGTGTTCGTTAGACATGAAGTTATGTGCCTCAGAAACCTGTCTGAAGCCTGTTTCCCTAAGACAGTGTTTTTTTTTTTATATAATTTTTTTTATTGCTAGGCAAGCTTGCAACATTTGGTTACAAGTGCATCAGTTGTCCGAACTCTCTCTAATCATAATTGTTTTAAGCATAGCAAAGATTATATAACATAACATAGACCAGGTGATGATCACATGACCAGCTCCTCATTGATGTTCTGATCTGTCCATAAATCACTCAGTGTATTCAAAGCTTCATTCAAACCATCCAGATTTACAATCCAAATGTACCACAGCTGGGTGTACCGGGAGATTAGTTAAATCAGAAAGTGATGTCTTATGACAGAGCCGTGGACCATATACTGTATAATGAGTTACAAAAGCTATCCTGTTACACTGTTGTTGCTTTAGCATTACGCTAATTTATATCGTTGGTAATTAGCATTAGCCAAAACATGAGTTTGTGTCATGAATTTTAACCGAGGTGTGAGAAGATTCCTGTGTTGTTAACCCCAGCAGTGACGGGGTTAATTTGAACAGTCTGCCCATGAAGCTGCAGGGAAGGGGAGCAGCTTTTTGATCTGTGTGATGGACAGACATTCAGCAGCACCAGGGCATAGCATGTAACGAGAGAGAGAGAGAGAGAGAGAGAGAGAGGGGAAAGACGTACAGCATGGCATCTTGTCCATCTTCTGATGTTCCAGCGCTCTGTCTCCTGAGGGTTGTGTGAGATTGTTGGTGTGTGATTTTTCTCTCTGGAGAGCAGGTGGAAAGGAAGCGGGGATGCCGCACCAGCCTGTTCTGTGCAGCCATGTGAACAGAGCCCTATCCCAAAATGAGCCTAAAGTGGTCGTTACATTACAGAGAGTGTGGCACTAAAGCAGAGAGAATAAAACAAGGCAAATCGAATGTAGTGCAGCACACACTAGAGGTTTGCTAAGAGGTCTCTTCATTTTTTATATATTTTTTAGGGCCAAATTTGAATTTTTTGCTTGTAGATGCACAACTCTCAGGTCTCTCAGAAAATAATTTCAGGGCTTATTAGAGTATGCTATGAGCATAATGCCCTTAAAATGTGCTTTTGTTAATCAAAAAGTGTGTCCCAATGCCTATAAAAAGGCATAGATGCAAGTAGTGTGTTCATACCGAAGAGAACATGAAGAAGTGCACTACAAATACACAGACGATGCACTTATTTAACCAAAAAAAAGGACACTTTGACCACTCAACATTAGCAGCTTTCCTTACATACCAGAAGGTGAGAGGCTATCAGACATGCTGGATGTCAAAATAACCTTCTACAATTCATACACTGGAGGGTTGAGTACATATACTACAAGCATAGTAAAAGTGCATAGTGTATAGTTTGTCATGTGAGACACAACTGTATGTACTATAACTGCTAGTTAATCAAACTTAAACTTAACCTTACAAAATTCTAGAATAATTCTGAAAGCAATTTACACACAATCTTAATCTGAAATTGTGTAATTGCCCCATTCTCAATGTCTCAATGTAAAATGCGTTCTTTCTAGTCTTTCAGAATATTTTTGTGATTTTGTTAAAATTAATGATTATACATTATTTAGGTATGGAAGTGTGTATAAGGAACTTGAGATGTTAAACTTAAAAAATTACTGTTTGTCTTACAGCCTTGTTATGTAAAAGTTTAGAGAAACTAAATTGCAGGTGAGAGAGGTGTAGGAAGGAGACTGGAACTTGACCTGCAGTAGGCCAGAATCGAACCCAGGCCCCCATGAGCCAGCAGCAGCATATATACATGTTGTGAGCAAGCGCTCTACTTTTCCGTAACCCTCTCCGACAGCAAGTTTTAAGGGGTCAGTCTTTGATATCTACATCCTAAATTGCTCACATACCTTTTATATGTATTGAATGAATTAGCAGAGATCTTAAAGCATAGTTTTGTTTTAATTAATATTCTGTTCCCTTTCGATATTTCACTCGTACTGCGTCGAAGATGGAAAAACAATGGGAAAAACAATTTTCTTTTATGGGAAAAACTATTTTTTCCTCTTCAACTGAAGCCTTTTATAATCACGCAGTGAAACTGCATGTCCATTGGTTCGTGCAGTACTAAAAAACTAACCAATGGCTCGGCGCGCGCCTATGGCTATGCAGCCCACCATAGCCCGACAAAATGGGAGGGGCGTCTGGCTATATAAGGGCCCGCTTCGCGGCAGCATCTCAGATTTCTTCTATCTTTAGCGACAAAGACCCTTCTTTGCTGACGCCGGGATCCGCCGTTGAAACGCCTCAAGCAGCCGGATTAGGACCTCTCGCAGCGACCAGCTTGCAGACTCGGTCATCTCCTGCAGCCATCCGGCATCGATCCAAAGAGCCTCACTAAAAGAGCAAATTTCACTGCGTTGTTTCAAATGCCACACAGTCATTGTAAGATGTGCAGGGGAGATGCACGCTGATGACACTCACGCTGAGTGTGTGTCAGGCTTCAGGAAATCCCACGCTCAGCGAGACTGACTGCTCTCATTGCGAAAGTTTCAGTCTTGCCTCTCTGCGCTCACGGATAGCTTGCTTTTCAGAGAGCAACTCTGCCCCTCGCGCCCTCCCGTTTTCTTCCTCCCAGGGACCTGTGAGGAAAAAACAGCAGGGCAGAGGATTCGATCAGCCGGCTCAATGCCCGCGTGCCTCGCCATCACCACAGAGAGAGCATTCGCCTGTCCTCTTCACCCAACAGGATCAGTGGCACTCTGCGGCTGCAAACGACATGATCTCGTTCGGTGTGAGTGACAACGAATTGGATAACAGCCTTTCTCTGGCGGCTTCAGACGCGTAAGAGTTATCGGGCTCTGTGACTTACCCCGCCCTCTTGCCGTCGTCTGCTTCATGCAACGCCAGACTCAGAGCGGATGAGGAGCTCATTTGTGTCATGGCGAAGGCTGTCAACAAGCTCGGGCTCGAATGTTCTCCGCCAGAGGAGCCATCTCGCAGCAGGCTGGACGAGTGGTTTCTTCCGGGGCGCCATCAGGCCCTCCGCCAACGCTCGTCCCCCTTCTTCCCCGAAGTCCACGATGAGCTCACGAAATCGTGACGCGCCCCCTACTCGTCTCGCATCCGTCCTTCTGCTTCCGCTGCTCTCACATCTGTTGACAGCGCTGAAGAAAAAGGATACGAGCACCTGCCTCCTCTGGATGAGTCTGTGGCCGCACATCTCTGCCCGCCCGTGGCTATCGGATGGAAGGCGAGGGCGAGCCATCCGTCCAAGCCGTGCAGAGCCACATCTGCACTCACTGGGCTCGCCACCACAGTGCGCAGCAAGGACGCTCATGTCCTTGTAAAAAGGAGCCATATAAATAGTTTCTCCAGCCCAGAGCGAGTCAGGCTTTTACAGCCGCTACTTCCTTGTCCCCAAAAATGACGGCGGCCTGTGACCTATTCTAGATCTCAGACTCCTGAATTACGCCCTGATGAAAATGTCGTTCAGGATGATCACTTTGAAACATGCCCAGGGGACTGGTTCATGTCGCTGGATCTGAAAGACGCGTACTTTCACATCCAGGTAGCCCCCCATCACAGACGATTCTTGATATTCGCAGGGGTGGCATATCAATACAAGGTCCTCCCGTTTGGGCTGTCCCTGGCTCCCTGCACTTTTACACGATGCATGGATGCGGCTCTCTCCCCTCTGCGACAGATGGGAATCCGCATTCTCAACTACCTCGACAACTGGCTCATTCTGGCCCAGTTGCAGGCGGTTTTAACATTGCACAAGACCCTCCTCTAGGCTCAGGGTCAACTTTGCCAAGAGAATACTGTCACCCAGCCAGCGAGTTTCATTCCTGGGCACAGTTATCGACAGCAGATGACAGCGACTGTCTCAGCGGAGCGAGCCACGACAATTCAGCGCCACGCGGCTTCCTTCAAGGAAGGGACCGCCCGTCCTCTCAAAGCTTTCTAGAGAATGCTGGGCCTTATGGCAGCGGCTTCGCCGGTACTTCGGTTGGGTCTGCTTCACATGCGACCATTCTGGCTGAAGCAGAGGGTTCCATCCGCGGCTTGGCTTCACGGACGCCACCGCGTAACGGTGACTCGGGACTTTGTATCAGCCCTGGCCCGTAGGAGAGACCTGTGTCAGTGGTTCTATCATTTCTGCAGGAGATGCTGGATAGACAGCTGTAGAACTTGAGTGGACAGGCCCACAATTACTATGGACTCTCACACATCAAAGGAACACGATAAGATCATTTTGTTGGACATTTTCGAGTCGTAAATGTCAACCAACTCCAATAATGACGCCGCTCCGTCTGGAGAACCCCTTTGCTAATCTCTGAAAAAGACACAGGAAGGGAGAGATTTATAGAGCCACATCCTTGAGCGACCTAATAACTGACCTTTGCTCGCCAAATCTACTTAGAAACAGAATTTCATCATTGCTCCTTTGACTGGCTTACCATAAATAAACACAAAAGAAAAGAACTTCTCATTTGGAGATAGGACAGCGACCACAAACTCCAAGATCTCCTTAACATTAATGCATAACTAAATGTTGCTATCAACAAGGAAGACGGGTTTACGATGAGACTCCGAGCTGAGGAAATCACCAGACCTCCACAGGAAATGACTTCCTGACCCCTGGAAAGCCCTTTCGTCCTCTGAAGTCTATAGGAACCGTTTTTTTTTTTTTTGTTAATCTCCTGAAGCAGACAAAGAACGAGCAGACTGTTATGGACTTTATGCTAAAAGACAATTAATAATTCCTGCTACTATTAAAGCAATATACTCGAGATAAAATATATATTAAGGTTGTATTTTATGTCTAAACATGATGTGTTGTTTCTAATCTTTAATCTGAACCCCTTTTATGTTTTAGCAGGAAAAGCTATGAACATGTGTGAAATATGTTGAATTTGATTTCTCATGAATGGTCATGATAAATGCATAAATTTGGTTTGAACTATATGTCGATTCTCAGAATCGTACGAATGATCAATACTTTTATAAGTTATTAGAGGTATTTTCCTTCATGTGATAAATTGACTATCAGATAATGTAGGCGCGGCAAGGAGCCGTGCGGGGCGGGGCTCCACACCACAAGAACAATCTGATTGGGAGAAGCCTCTAGTGGGCGTCCTGAAATCAGTCCATTTAAAATGGACACAAGGCTTTTAGCTTAGCTTTTTGCTCTCACTCGCTGCTCGCTAACTTGCTTGAAGCTTCGGCTTCGGCTTCGTCTTCACTGGTCGCGCTGGAAGCACTCGATCACCGCCTTACCATCAGGCTGACTTGCAAAGACTTTGGCTTCGGCTCACTGATCGTGCTTCGAAGCGCCCATGACCGTGACATCTGGTCGATAATTTAACAACACTACAAAAACTTAGTCAAACTCCTGAAGAAACCTTGAAAGCCTGAAGCTACACAGAAGGAACTCAGAGAATAACTTCAAGGGTCGCCTCTCTCAAAGAACCAGGCAACCGCCAAATGCAGGAGGGGTTCCCTCAGTGACATCACGCAACGAGCCAATAAGCCGCCGGAATTCCCTCAGCCATCCGAAGGAAACAAAAAGATCTGCAGCCATCTCAACTGAAAGCAAGTACAAACAAATCTCTATTCCCACTGAACTGATTAATTGATCTGTATGCAGTAAAGATAGCAAAGTCTCTGCTGTGATCTTCCTCTAGTTAAAGTTACGAGATAGCAAAAGAGTGCTAGCTTTAAACTTTCTCCTAACCGCAAATCTCCTGATGTGTGTGCATATGTTTATGTGTGTGTTAGGGGTTGCACAGACTAGTCGACTTCAGTGCTCTGCCATGACGCTTTAAGTTTGACATCGCTGGTCCTATAGAGGACACAATAGGATAATAAATTCACATTTACGCTCCGTTTCCAAAAAGTTGAAATTACAAACTAATTCATACTCTGAATGCGCTCCACAAGACATGTGTGATTATATTACTGGATGCTCGAAATTGAACGGCAGAATGCATGTTTTAAACAGCTTATTGTACAGGTAAGTTAATCACGTTCTAATCTAATGCGCTGCTGCACTGTAACGCACACACATAGGCTACAGACAGTAGCGCCCAGGAACACATCTAACTCAGCAAAATCAGGACGTGCAGCACATACAATACATCACGCGCAGATCGCGCGCACAGAATCATTCAGCGAGAAAAAGTATCGTCAACACTGTTCTGTGATTTCTCTGTAAAATAGCGTAGAAACTGAAAAGTTCAAGCATATATTTCTTAATAACTAAATCCCACAGCTTCACTATTAGTAGAGAGACGCTGCCAGGTAGAATTAATTCACACACGCAACCACTCTCACTAATACATTCATTCATATGAATTTAATCTTTATTGTACTACTTATCTGTATCTGATTTAGAAAGAACAGGAATCTGTGATAAATATAACGACCCAAAGACTAAAGAACTGATAAAAATAAGCTGTTATAGGTGCAATAGTCATGTGGGCAGCCCTGTGTCATATTTCATAGCTGTGCACAAGGCATTTTGTCACTGCTCCAGACTTATTTGTTCATTAATGACGTCATCAGCGACTAGTCGACTTCGACTTGACTTTCATCACATAAAAGTCAACTTTAAAAAATCAGAAGTCGTTCAACCCCTAGTGTGTATATGTGTTTTATTAAGTTTAGGCCATGTGTTGTAGAATAACAGTTAGCAAATAAACCTTGTTTCATTTATTAAGAATGATGTCTTGGGCTGTGTGATCTTCAAGTTTTAAACTATTTGCCAAAGGTTGCGTTACCTAGCTCAATTTTGATAAAGTACTAATTTTGTTTTATCATTGGCCACGAAGCAAGATAAACTAAATTGTTAAAGATATACTGATGTTAATGGTCGCTGGACGAGTCGTTAATAAAGTATAAATCATAAGTGAAAGATTAATATCACTTCAATCAAAGCAATATTGAATCTTTAATAAATGATTCCCCAAAGCTGAAATAATAGCTTCATAAATTTATTAAACAGCGCTCCTCATCCACCGTCAAAGTTTATTCGGCAGCCATAGTGGCTTTCCATGCCCCTATTGCTGGCCGATCGGTGGGCAGTGCGGTGGTTCAATTTTTACAAGGCGCCAGGAGAATGAATCCTCCGCGTCCTCGTACAGTTCCACCTTGGGACTTACCTGGATTGCAATGGTTCAACCCCGTTTGAACCATTGCAATCCACGAGCCTCAGAGCACTCTCGTTAAAAACCCCCCTGCTGCTAGCACTGGCGTCGGTCAAGCGAGTAGGAGATCTGCAGGCCCTATCCATCAACCCAGCTTGCCTGGAATTCGGGCCTAACAGGTCGTCCTGAAACCAAGGCTGGGTTATGTACCTAAGGTGCTCTCCACTCCATTCAGAGCCCAGGTCATAGCAATTTCCGCGCTTCTCCCCTAGATGGGTAGCCAGGTCCCTGCTCTGCCCTGTCAGGGCCCTGAGGGTATACATTGAGCGTTCTGCCTCATACAGGAAATCAGAACAGCTTTTTGTCGGCTTCGGGAACCGCGCCAAAGGTGGCCTTGTTACAAAGCAAGAAATTTCTAGGTGGTTAGTGGATGCTATTACCCTAGCATACTCCTCCTTGGGTTTGCAGTGCCCCATAGGAGTCAGAGCCCATTCCACCAGAGGCATAGCCTCTTCCTGGGCATGGTCCAGTGGGGTGTCCATTTCATAAATTTGTGAGCCGGCCGGCTGGGACTCGCCGTCCACATTTGTAAGGTTTTACAACCTGGATGTCCCTGCCTTAAAGGCCAGAGTCCTTTATGCTTAAATAAGTTACCTTATGGGTTCACTTGACCAACATTGCTCAAGCCCCTCCTTCACTTGGTCTGTCCATACTATATGGACGCCAGGCATCAACATACGGGATGACACCCAGGCCACGGATGACCCTATGGCTCAGCCTGTGCTTGGTGTATTCTCCTTGACTCTCCTGGGTCTTACTCCCATGTGAGTCTTGGTGTTAAGTCGTTCCACATCATAGCACGGCGTGATTGTACTTGTTCCCATACAAGCGTCTTCGACGCAGTACAAGTAAAATATCGAAAGGGAACATATTCGGTTATTTTCATAACCTTGGTTCCCTGAGATATGGAACGATTACTGTGTTCCTGGCCGTGCTATGAGCTGCTCTCCTCAGTCGCTTCTTCGAAGAAATCTGAGATGTGGCATTCTGTAAACAGAACACAAAGTGTAACAGCTGCAGTTAAAGATGATCCTATATTGATTTATCAAGATTTTATGGTCGAAGGCCCATGTGTTGTACCTTATTCAACCCTTAATAGTTCATAGTAGTTACTTAATGGTACCTATTTTACTACTACTCTGTGGTGAATGTGTAACTTTTATTGGTTTTGAGGTACAAATTGTCCTTATAAGGGTACTACCCCAATGACAAGCTATTGTACCAAGCTGTTTTTTCCCTGACACTATAACAGTAACTTTAGTATGTAGCATTTTGCCCAAAGCTACAGTAACAACCCATTGCTCTAGGAATATAGGCCTATGTAATTTAAATTAACTGCAAATGTCAGTAATATTATTCAAAGCTGTCTTTTCACATCTGGCTTACTGGGCAGTTCGAAACAGATGTTTGAGTATCTTCCATTTGAATCCCTTTTGTTTTGGTTAATAATCAGAATCATCTGTTTGTAAACAGTGTGACCTTTATGGCCTTGATTAGCGTTGGAGAAGCAGGAATCCTGATCCCAGGTCAGATGTATTAAGCTGTGAATGAGTGGAGTGTTTCTAATTACCGCAGGTGTGATTTAATGCATTTAGTCTGCGTGATATTGTGTGTCAACAGCATTACTCAGTGAAGGTATAGACAATGTTTAGTCACTCCGTCTGACAATAACGAGGTATTTTAATTAACAGCCTGTCTTATTATCCTCTCACATTGAACAACAAATTATCAGAAATGGAAAGAAACACAGCTGACTTCAAGGGCTGTCTCAATTTTTACACGGTAATTAAAATCAAATGACAATTTAATTTGACTGTTTAATTGCTCGTTTAGAACAAACCTCGCAGAAATGCAAGCAGGTACGTACAATGGCGTGTAAACACAAATATAGGCACGGTACATGTTTTGCATGAGCATTTGCGTGCAGACACACACACACACACACACGAGACTGACTCACATTCCGCTACATGCTGTCTGCTTTTTCAACTTTGATGCAAGTTAAGAAGAAATCACCTCCCACTTATTTCTCTCGCCACCTCGTATAGGTGGTGTGAACGCTTTTTAATGCAATAAGAGAATATGAAAAAAGTCTGTCAACAGTCGACGCTGGGATGTATGCTTGTCACTGCGTGTTTATCAAAAACAAGTGCCTATCTCGTCTCAATGTCTAATTAAAGGGATAGATTCTCACAACAATAAATGAATATGCAGATGAGTCTTGCGTCTGGTGCTAATTTTATGAAGCAACGATAACGAGGCCGAGTTAATCTCCTCTCTTTTAACCCTGATTTAGTTGATCCACCATAACAAACAAACAGGAATAATAATCCTATTATTGTCTTAATAGCACATTTTGTTCTGAGAAGTCTTTCTGAAGATGGAGCTTTGAGGTAATGCTGCCTTTATTGAAACAAACAAATCTCAAAAATAAATTTTAATTCATGCTTTGTCTCTCACTTTTTGCTCCCTACGATATCTTTACGTCTCCTGTTGGTTTATGTATTTATTTATTCCTATCCTCTTCTCGTCTCAGTCTTCTGTTTTTACTGTCTGATGGTTTTTAGTTGTTTTTTTCTCTGCTGGTCGAATAATGATAATGAATAATATGAGCCCAGGTTGGAATTAACAATAAGGAGCTTATAGTCTTCCAATGTCACATGCATTTACCACTTGCCATTCAACATTACAGTTGTATAGATTTTACCTGGATGTGTGTTTCAGTGAGTCATTCACAGACAACTTTAAGCTCTCTGGATATGGAGTTGTGGTGTTTGTCCTTTGTCTTGGTTGTTTTGGTCTGTTTTATGCCTGTCACAATGTTCAAAGTCAGCATTAATTTAAATTGATGTTTATTTTAATACACATTCTTGGTTGGCTGTGAATGATGACATTGAAAAAAAATATGTTTGTCATCTTTGATCAAACTGTAATTATTTTCCTGTAATAAATTATACGATTTCCTGACACAATGATATCCATGTTTATCAAACTGTAATGATGATATCAAACTGTAATAATTAATTACTTTGTTTTTTACTCATTATCTGATGTTCATAAAAAATTATATTTTTGAAATCTAAAATGTAATATATAATATAAAAAAATATAATTTTCATATAATTAAAAAAACTACTTGGCTCCAGAATCGCAGGGGGCACATACCCCCTCAGTTTGAATGGGCACCGTGCTTCTGGGCGACTGCAAGGACTGACGAGTGCCAGTGTGACAGCGTTGCAGGTGTGAGAGAGGGTTGGCATTTTGAAGGGCACAGTGGGTGAGGCGGGAGAACAGCCAGGACTCGCAGAGAAAGGCAAAGTGGCACACAGTGCAAGGCTGGGTGGACAGAGCAGCACTTCCTTTGCGAGCGAAAAGGGGAGGGATGCTGGCACACAGATAGTACAGAGTATTTATAGAATGCAGGGAAGATGGTGCCATAGCAGACGCTGTTAACTAACATATGGACTGATCTGTCATAGATCAGAGGGGAAAAAACATGAGTGTTTTAGCTTCCTAATAAGCAGCAGATTTAAGAAGATGGTCTGATTGGGCTTGTATGATCTAAACAAAGCTCTGCTGTTATAACGTTGCATTGTTTTCTTGCTGTACCATTGAGGTAATGCATTCTGCTCCTGTTGTGTACAAACCGAGCAATACAAATTATTGCTAATTGCAAAAAAAATCCTAATTTGTGTTGATCAATTAATCAAATGAAATAACATCATCCTAGTCTTTTATTAACAAAAACATGGAAATATGTGCATTTGAATATAAAACTAATTGTTTTTATATTTTCCCTATCCATTGTTCAACCAACAGGTAGTAATCATCAGATTAATGATCAAATAAATTAATGTAGTAAAAATCATTTTGAAATAAATTTTAAAATAAGAAATGATAAGATACGATTGTGATGTATCGTCGCATTGACAATCAGTGTTATTTTAGTACTATTTACATACTAATATATTTTTTTATGAATATTTTAAATTAGCTTTTATTTTTGTATTTTCATTTTAGTTTTAGTAGGCTAATTTTGTTATTTGCTTTGGGCATTTTATTAGCTTTTGTTTATATAGTTTTATTTTTATTTAGTTTGAGTAATTTTACTACTTTCAACTTATAATAGTCTATTTCAGTAAAGCCTGGAATACACTATGCAATTTTTGCCCCGATTCCCTCCCGATTTTACAGTCTGAACAAGTTGACGCTAGTTGAGGAAAGTCAGTGCCAGTCTGCAGATTACAGCTGACAGATTCCACAGACAAATCACGTAGTGTATTATGGTCACAGACTCAGATTTTTTAGATTCAGACTTTGATTCTATCCAGTCGGAGGATATCAAACATGTTTGATATTTTCAGCCGATTTTAGAACACATATGTTTTCATTTATCATGCGTCTCATAGCAACAAGGTGCACGTTTCTGCGTGAGTTCATTGTGATCGGAACAACTTTAAAGTCTGGTTATGTATGATCTTCAGTCGCGTAGCGTATGATACCCAGTTTTCCTTTTTCACTATTTACAAAGTCGGTAAGTGTATGATGCCTAGTGTTTTAAAAATCTGTCCAGATTTTAAAAGTCGTGTAGTGTAGTCCAGCCTTTAGTTGCCAAATCAGCATTTCTAATTTCAGTTCCAGTTTTTCCTTTTATATTGTATTTTATTTAATATGTATTTCATTAGTTTTAGTTAATCATAACAACACTGATGGCAGGGTATACAGTTAAAATGGGAAACAAATTAACATTGTGAGATTAAAAAGTTACCTTTGGGAGTTGCAGTTATGAGGAATGAAGTCACAGCACTATTACCTGCTTATTTCTCTTAATTGGTAGCAAAAATGTTCCTTCCATCCGAAACTTAGATTTGAGAAAGTGTTTTACTATTGAAAAGTTTCAGAGTTTTAACACTGAAACAAACTACACAGTCAATCAATAGTGAATGATCAGAATGTGCTGTCAGTTTGAGCCTCTGTAAGTGGGTCAGAGGCTGGGTCTGTGTATCACATCCGGGGGCATGGGTGGAGTTTGGGGGGGATGAGGGGGGTAACTCAGGCCTAAAGGCAAATCTCATATCAACATCCACAGTAATAACATCTCCTAATTACCATAATAGCCCAGCTTATCTGATGCGTTTAATTATGTGGGCATGTCTGCTATCCATTTCAAGAGGATATGTGGCATCAGTGGGCACGCATGCTATCCGGCTGCG
Source organism: Ptychobarbus kaznakovi (assembly GCA_027422405.1). Lineage (NCBI taxonomy): Eukaryota > Metazoa > Chordata > Actinopteri > Cypriniformes > Cyprinidae > Ptychobarbus > Ptychobarbus kaznakovi. The sequence goes on from CM049802.1 coordinate 6,936,090, forward strand.
TCTGACTTTAGTGCTAAAACATACTGCTATTGAAACCCACGACACATCCCCCACTTTACCGTAGTCCAAAGGAATTTATATAAAATGTACATCAGTTATGACAGCCTGGACCAACACATGGAGCTGATAATGAAGTGGATGTTGAATTGCATTGAGCCTTTTCCATACGCAGCAAGGGTGTACAATAATAGCCCGGCCTTCAGGCGAGGAAATATAGCATATGACTGACTTGTCTGAGGGCTACATTGCTGTTATCAATCTCTTTTGAAAGCCTTTATTTGCAGGTGCAGATTTACATGGCTAGCAGCACATGAGATTGTTCCTGAGATAGCTGTTATCAATCTCTTTTGAAAGCCTTTATTTCCAGATATCCTTAAGCCCTGTGCAATGATTTACATGGCGTAGCAGCGCATGAGATTGTTCCTGAATGATAGCCTGTGGTAGGTCTTCCAGTCATTCTCAGGACACGACCATCGACATATTAAAATGGAAATCTTTCTTTTTTTCTTTTGTTTTCGAAGCATTGATGTCGAACATGTCCTAGTCTCTGAACGTTCTCGTTTTCAGCCCTCCATCTCGCATAGGTCATTCTCATTTTGTGTCTTTATAAACTGCGTATATCTAACAAATCTTGCGTTCTGAAGCTTTACAGTGCGCAAATTCGGTTTTCTCTAGGTCATCGTTAAGCTTCAGTCATTACTACATCACATGCTCTCAACAACTAATATCTTGGACTCCATGAAACGCTAAATGCTCATTCTCTTTCTTCTTTCTAAATCTTTAATATCACCCTTTAATCTTCTTAATTAACAAATCTCGCGAAGACAGTGTGATTCTCGTCTCTTACTCTCGGAACGCCTAAATGTCAGTTCTTAATTGTCAGAGTTGCTTCTCAGACATCAGATTTAGCGTAAGCCGATTGCAATAGCGGATGTTGTTGGACTAATTCGCTAGCATATTGAGAGTAGATGATCAGAGTAGGACAGGGCCCCTGACTGGACATGGGATTGAAACTCTTTGATATGAGCAGCACCCTGCTGACAGGAATGTGGAAAAGCCATATGGACAGAGACCAGCAGAGTCCTTGGACAAACTGCAAAAACCCCACACTGACCGGGACCGGCAAGGAAGGGGAAGAACTACTTAGTTATTCCCTCAGAGCTCATATGTTTTTGCACGACCTGCCCTGCAGGGATTTGAACACACATATTTAATGAACGTTGCAATGATGTGTGTTTGTAAAATTACTTGAGAATAAGTCTGAAATAAGAGGGGGAGACGAGAGCAAACATGTGTTCACTTAAAGACTAGAAATTTCCATTCATCTGTGCAATAGTTTATGTTGCCAAGCCAATTAGCTAATGTTCAACCAGACAAATTTTGCTCTACAAAAATTACCATCATGGATTATTTATGGCCAAATGGTGAAATTATCTTACAAATGTTCTCTAAGGAGAATTGAGAAAACCATTATATAAAACAACTAAAATGTGACTGTATTTTATATGAATCTTGTTGAGAGAACATTGTTTTTTTTACTGTTTTAAATGCTGTATAATGTCTCTGAGGAAGAGAAAATGTTGGTGTGGATTTATTTTATTTGTAATATATATATTATATTATATTATATGTATACTTGTTTGGATAAGTAATTGTCTTTTTAATATAATCATTCATTTCTGATTCATTAAGGAACAAAACGTGTCATCAAATCATTCACACAAGTGATTTGTTCAAAAATTCAGATTTATTCAGTTATGTAACACCTGATTTTGTCTTTCTAAGTAAGTCTTTGAATCATTCAGTCAACTAATTCATTAAAAAAAACACTGAACAAAAAAGGCTGTTTTATGAGTAAGTCAATTAATATTTTTTTCAGGGGATTGATTCAAATCAAACTCAGCTACTGTTTGCACATCGGTTCTACTACTGCTTTTTGCTCTGGCAACATACATTCTTAAACAATTAGCATCATTGTGTGTAAAATGTAAGATTTATTTCACTTTCTCTATACCTTTCTAAATAATTTGTATTTGTTTGATTTATGTATACTCCAAATTTACATTAGTGTGTGTGTGTGTATATATTAATAATAATATTGTATTATATTTTCAAAGACATGATCACCATGCTAATAGGTTCTTACATACTGATAAAATGCATACCTTAAATGCACTGTAAGTTTCTTTGGATAAAAGCATCTGCCAAATAAATAAATGTAAATGTACTTTTGACAAAACTGCAACAAGAGCTAGAGCATTAAAATGCTCCATTAAAGGAACTCACAAGTAAAATTTGCTGGCTTGACAAAGCGAGCTGTCATAAAGGACAACAACTAGAATCAATGACACTTTGAGAGTTCTGAAGAACGGACATGGCTGTGAGCAGCAAAAAAGCTAACATGCTAAAAATCCTGATACCTTTGGCACTGACAGTCTCGGCCCTGAGGTGTTTTACACAGCACTTTTATTGCTTTCTGTCCAGAGATGAAAAAACGGACAAGCAAAACATTTTGTAGTCTCGATGCTCGGATCTGATAACATTTCAGTCTTCACAAACACCCCGATTTCTCTCTCGCTCGCTCTCTCCCATCTTGTTCAGGATTAGATGATTCTACTTATCCTCCAGACATAGAGAAAGAATAGCATGTGAAAATTACAACACATCAAGTAGGAGTCATTACGTGAACTGCTTCCTTCCTTGTCTCACTTCAAAGTCTCTGCAATTTTCTGATCCATGTGACATTCACGCTCCTCCAGGGTCAAACAACATCTTGCAGCCTTCATAAAATGATTAAATATTTTAAACAGCTCGCATGCGTACCTCCGTGGCCCCCGGAGACTGATGCTGTTATCGTTTTTGTCAAAGCCACTTTCCATCTGCATTTGTCATTCCTGCTTCACGCGTAGAAGTTATCAATCGGCTTGTCAGAATGCGAAATAACTGACGTTCTTTGGGCGGTATTCGATGGACTATCTCAGGCTTTTAATCAATGCATATTTTTTCCACTCTTCTTTCTTCGCTCCTTCCTCATTCTCTGCTCTTTAATATAAATGTTTAGAGTCCCAGGCAGCTGTAATGTATTTGCACAGAAAACGCTTTGACAGAAGCAGTAGTTATATTATCAAACATCACACCTTGGGGCTAAAAGAGTATCAGAAGCTTTCACGCACAGGCAATACTGGGAATTACAGACATGAAGAGATGACTGCTCTACCCTCACTGTAAGGGATTGCCCCGGCTGTATATAAATCAAACGCGTTGAAAGCTAATCTTTCTCACTCACACATGTAGTGTATAACCTATTTATAGATTTGTCTTGCCTGAGAGAAGATTCCAGGCCATGTGAGGCCTTTATCAGTGGTAACAAGGTTGTTAATGTAATGTATATGCTGTACATCCTCCATCTTGTCTCGGCATGCACCGCTTGCATGAGGGTATGGCTAAAAACCAGCTAACCGAATCCACATCTGTCTCCGCCATGACATTATCTGACTAAATGGGGAATTTAAGGAAGGAGGAAGAAAGATGCACTGTTTTGAAACACCAAAACGGTGTTGTGGATGCTGCTTGGATACAAGCTAATCAAGTTAAGATACTCTTTTAAAAGAACAGCTACATTGAAGCTACTGTGTATATAAGCATATAGGATCTGAGCAGCTTTATTTTTTTTGGGCTGAATCATTTAAGTGAACAGTGATTTATTTATCTACATGGACCCTACGAATGAACTGATTCCCTAAAATGAGTTGGAACAGCTCCTATATATTCATTTCAAGTCAGGAATAAAATCTGACACCTATTATATCATACATTTTGCTTCTTTGGTATTATAAAACAAATATGTCTTATTTTTGTATCGTAAATTGTGTCTTCAAATTTATCAGGCTGGTCCAGCTAATGTACATGTGCATTCAAAAGTAAAAGGACAGATTATGCCTTTGAGAAAAAGATGATTGGCTCTTGTAGATGAACGGTTAGACTACATCTGTGTTACAATTTCTCCCATTTATTTCTTATATGAGTGGACCTTTTTCTGCCTTTATGACGTCTCTGCTTTTAGTTACCCAACAAGTTAATTCCAGGTAGTTTAAAATACATCAAAACTTGCATTTTTATAGATTTAGGACCTCACAAATTGGGTGCAGGGGCATTACATCCAGGTGCCTTTTAGGTAATTAATCCACTAATGAGAGATAAACCCAGTATCCTGCTGTCTTTCTGTCTCTCTTCTGTCACTCTCACAAGCACACACATTTTCCTCTAACGGGCCATAGAGTAAATTAGCAGGTAGGGCTGCAGTGGCTGATTGAAACAAACTAGTGTAGATTGCTGATCAGTCAGCTGTGGAGCAGGATAAGAACATGAGCTAATGGAAAAGAGCAGAAATACCCCCAGTCTATCTGTCTTTCTCCATTTTTCTCTCCCCCAGGGCTCTGGTTATGCTATATGGTGTTAGAAATGAAAACAAATAAAAGAAGAGGAATATATCTGCATGATTGGTATGACAGTGATGGCAGCACAGAATGCATTAATTACCATTCTGGTCCTGGCTGGTTTAGGCTGGTTTATTTGGTGAACCATCAGAACTGTGCCAGCGCAACTAAGGTCTTATAAAATTGGGGTTAGGGTTGTAAAATATTATTTATCCAAAAATGTAATTATTAATTAAATAATAATTCAGGGTAAATTCATTCATATAAAAAATACAGTCATTTTGTGAAATGGCATTACAATTTAAATTAACTTTTGTTGTATTTTAATATATTCTAAAATGTCATTTATTCCTGTGTTCATTGTCACATGATCTTTCAGAAATCATTCTAATATGTTGATTTGGTTATCAATAAATATCAAGAATATTTATGTATATATATATATATAATATATGCATAAATACATGCTTCTTAATATCTTTGTAGAAACCGTGATATTTTTTTTCAGGATTTTTGATGAATTGAATGTTCAAAAGAAGAGCGTGTAATATATTTTTTATTATTTGTATACTACTTTATACGTTTTTGTTAACTAAATATCCATAAGCTGTAACTGTATGCTTCACTTTATTTTGTGTTTGTGACATGAGTTTTGTTAGGCCTATATGTGATTCTTTAAACCCAAATCAGTGCAAAGTCATTCAGCTAATCAGACTATAAAGACCCTAAAATGACGGGCTAGCATTTCTGAACTTTTCTTTCACCAGAGAAGTGGCTTTACCTCTGGAAAAACGGCAGGGTTAAAGTTTTGCATTTCGTAGCAGCCTTGGTGAGTCATTAAGACAATCCATATCTAGAAAGAAGAAGAAACCTTCAAAATAGAAGTCATAAATTACAGACTCATGACCTGTACACAGAAAAGCAGCCATTTAGTCAACAGTAGGCTGTTAGCATGCTACGTAAGTCTGCCCTTAGCCGATTACCCAGACACCACCATTCCACTTGTTCCGTTCTCTCCGGTTGACAGCGACTGTAAATTAGCAAAACAGTCATTTTTTTAAATACCTTTGAACCTTCTGGCAACACTTTTCGATCAATTAAAATGCAAAGCACTAATTCGCCACTCTGTGACTGGTGTCTGCTGGCGTCTTCTGCTCGTCATTGATCTTGGGAGTGATCTCTTTAACCTCAGAGTGATGGTAATGGCATTAGAAGATGAGACCATTACGACGCCTTCTTCCAGCTCTTCACCTCCGAGACAGGCAGAGGGCAGGGGAAAATGGGTGAGGCGTGGCCGGGGGCTCGGGCAGACGATACGACGGGGGTGCAGTCAGACACCCCGGTCTCTCGGCTTGTTGCACCGTATCTCCTCGGAGGCAATTTAAGTATAAATTACAGTCGGCCTAGGCCTGGAGAAACACGCTGACAGCCACCCAACACTGAATAAATCCCTTTTTATTGTGAGGAAAACTGCGCAACCTCAGCTGACATGATGGCGTTTACATTTTAAAGGGAAAAGGTTTATTTGCTGCCGCTTTCCTGCCAGGTGCTCTCAGGGTTTCAGCAGACACTGTCAGTATGTGTTCCCGCCTAAAGTGATCATTTTAAATCAAGCTTTGGACACAGCTGTCATTAGAAACTGACCTGTTTAAGTCTTGCTGGGTCCTCTTGAAAAAGGCTTATGGACTGGTTAACGCGGCATCTTTGCTGAGCACTGCTGTGATACCTGAGAGCTGACCAAGATATGCCAACCGAATCAATATAACTGACGACTTGCAAATTGATACACTTTTACTAGAAACAAAACCCACTCAGAGTCTGAAAACAAGGCTGATGCTGGGTTTCATCCAACTCGTAAAGACTTACGTAAAGGAGAAGTGAAATAAAACACCATTTTAACTCTTCGCAATTGAAAATTGGCTTGCTTTTAATGAATGAGTGAGAATTTGAATTGAATTGGTCACACCCCACAGGAAATTGACTTGGAATTTAAATTGGAATGACAGGTGGAGGAATTTACTGAATGGCAATTCAAGGAAATTCAATACAGCTAATGCATTCCAACCTGCCCTTGTCAAGCCAACATTCAAACTTTAAAAAATTACAGCTGATCAGAAAGTGGTTTATTTTAATGGTCAAATTCAAACTGAAATTCTGCATCCTGTTAGCTATTCTCGATTCATTTCTGGATGTTGCGAGTATGGTATACAAAAACTCTAAATTTTTTAAGCAATTAAAATGCACCAATAAATCTTGGTTTCTACATTTTGTAACAAAGGAACCTGGATGTTAAATTAAGACTGATCTTTCCTCAGTTTGACAAATGCCATTTTGTTACTTTACACGTAATTTTCCAAGCACCATTCTATTTAGTCTGTGTTCGCCATAGAGAAGGAGTGTCTCACATCCACCTTAGTATGTAATGCAACATAAATCCTCTTTAAATGAGCAAATTTGACTAAAGTCCTAAACTTCACAGTCGTCTTGTGTCCTATTTAGTAAGTGCTGGGTATCGTGGCTCATGTTGAATTGCCCTGTTTGTTAATCACTTAAGGGATCTCATTCAGTGCTGTCCCCTTTCTACTTTTTCCTTTCTATCCTAATGAAGCCTCTGTTAATTAGCCAGCATGTTTGTCTGGGGTGAGAGCTGTTCAGATTACAGTGTCAGAGAGACTCAATTAGTCCAAGATGGAGTAGTGACTTCTGTCATTCCATCAGATTTAAAGTAATAAGCACCTGGCCGTTACTCCTACAGTCCCCACTGACCTGATAACATGAAATGGAGGGGAATCAGGACTGAATCCTGACTCCAGTGGAGCTAAATAGATATGTAGCAACTGGTTCAAAGCATTTGAACTAGAATGGTCGTATTGGGGCAGTGATAAAGTTATTATATTTTTGCTTCACTTGTTAATGGTGGGTGAATTGAAAGAATGTACCAGCTGTTAATATTTTTAAGCCACTAATCTGCAGTTTTTATTATTTGATTCATATTTACATTACTGCATAACGTTTTTGTGTCTGTAAGAATTTTTTTATGTTTGTTTTTGAAAGAAGTCTCTTATAATCACTACTCATTTTGCTGAAATGTTTGTAGTTGTACATTTTAAACCTACAAGTAAGTGTATTTATTTAATGGCACTAACTGTAAAGTGACTGTATTGGGGTAATCAAAATAGCCTTTTTACTCAATTAGCCTAGTCTGTGCATTTTTTTTTTTTTTTTTTTTTAGTAAATTTAACTTTGCTTTAAAAGCATTATTTTGGTTTTTAGATCGAAATGTTACAATGTTAGAATGTAATGTGATTGTAACCTTTTTGCACATTATATATGCCTACATGGTTACTTTCACTTTATTTATTTGTGCCGTAGTTTATTTATTTGTGCCCCAGCCCTAGTTTAAAGAAACATGCATTTGGTCATATTTTGCTCGATTCACCCTCTTGTGGCCTCAGGAGAGAAGCCAAAAGCTTTTTTTTTCTAACTGAATTTATGCCTTTTAAATTCAAATCAAATCAAATCAAATCAAATCAAATCACTTTTATTGTCACATCACCACAGCACAAGTGCCTTGGTGAGTGAAATTCGTAAGAGCGTGCTCCAGACAGTGCAAAAAACAAAACAATTTACATATGGACAGTACATTTTTACAGACTGTACAGAAGACAATGTGCAAAATACACATACATATACTCAGTACACACAGTGTACTATAAATACATACTTAGTTACCAATACACATTATACACCATATGTACACGTCTACATTATGTACACATCTATACATAGTAATATGTGAAGTTGCAACAGATTATAAATTTACAACAGATTAGTTGTGCAACAGATAGTTGTGCAAAGGTGCAACAGATTATACATATGCAATGTCGTGGATGTGCTTTGTATGGTGTCCAGTGATAGCAGATGTGTTAGTGCGGTGTGTGCGTGTAGTCCAGTGGAACTGTGTTAAAGTGCAGTGCATGGCATATTGTAAAGTGGGAGTGTGCTGTAGGGTGAATTAGTTCTGACTGTTCATTAGCCTGATAGCCTGAGGGAAAAAGCTGTCCCTCAGTCGGCTAGTGCGGGATCGGATGCTGCGGAGACGTCTCCCTGAGGGCAGCAGAGAGAGCAGACTGTGGGACGGGTGGCTGGAGTCTTTGATAATCCTCCGGGCTTTCCTTGTACACCGCCTGGTGTAGATGTCCTGGAGGGAGGGAAGCTCACCTCCAACAATGTGGCGGGCAGTTCGCACGACCCTTTGCAGAGCTTTGCGGTTGCCAGCAGTGCTGTTTCCAAACCAGGCGGTGATGCAGCCGGTCAGGATGCTCTCCACAGTGTAGGTGTAGAAGGATCTGAGGATGCTGGGGCTCATTCCAATGTGCCTTCTTCAGCACTGCGTCTGTGTGAGCGGACCATGTGAGATCCTCGGTGATGTCAACGCCGAGGAACTTAAAGCTGTTTACCCGCTCCACAGGTGTCTTGTCGATGGTGATGGGTGTGTGTTCTCTGCTCTGTCGCCTGAAATCCACCACCAGCTCCTTGGTCTTGTCGGTGTTGAGTGAGAGGTGGTTCTCCTGGCACCATTTAGTCAGGGTACTCACCTCCTCTCTGTAGGCTGTCTCATCATTGTCGGTGATCAGGCCTATCACCGTTGTGTCATCGGCAAATTTGACGATGACGTTGGAGCTGTGTGTTGCTGTATAGTCGTGTGTGTACAGGGAGTACAGGAGTGGGCTGAGGACGCAGCCCTGCGGTGCACCAGTGTTGAGGATCAGAGAAGATGAGTTGTTGTTGCCCATTCTGACCACCTGACTTCTGCCTGTCAGGAAGTCCAGGATCCAGCTGCACAGAGATCTGTTCAGTCCCAGAGTCTGGAGCTCCGCAATCATTGTGGCAGGCACTATGGTGTTAAATGCTGAACTATAATCCACGAACAGCATCCTCACATAGGTGTTTCATATTTTGTGATTTTATTTTTCTTAGGTATGGGCACAATGGTTGATTTTTTGAAGCATGAGGGAACCACAGACAGAGAGAGGGACAGATTGAAAATGTCTGTAAAAACAACGGCTAGTTGGAAAGCGCATGCTTTGAGCACACGGCCTGGTATACCAACCGGGCCCACAGCTTTACGGATGTTCACCCGTTTGAAGGATCGGGCCGCGACAGAAAGGGAGAGTGGACTCACCTCCTCTGCAGCAGCCGCGGGAGCGCTCTCTGTGTGGGCGGTGGTGTCAGCCTCGAAACGAGCATAAAAAGTGTTGAGCTCGTCCGGTAGAGAGGCGGCAATGTTCACAGTAGCTGGTTTATTCCCTTTAAAGCCTGTGATGTTGTTGATACCCTGCCACATGCTTCTTGGGTTGTTGTTGTTGATGAAATGTTCTTCAACTTTTTTTTATATTGTTGTTTGGCTGCTTTGAGGGATCTCCTGAGATCTAACTGGCTTGTTTCCGATCGTCAGTGTTTCCGGATTTAAAGGCAGATGTCCGCGCTGACAAGGCTGATCGAACATCGCTGTTAATCCACGTTTTTGGTTGGGGTAGATGCAGATAGTTTTGGTCGGAACTACATCCTCTATACACTTCCTGATGAAACACGTGACCGTATCTGAATACGCCTCTATGTCGTCATCAGACGCTGCCCGGAACATATCCCAGTCCACGTGATCAAAACAGTCCTGTAGTATAGCGTCTGATTGGTCCGACCAGCATTGGATTGTCCTGAGGGCGGGTGCTTCACGTTTCAGTTTCTGCCTATAAGCAGGCAGAAGCAGAACGGAAGAGTGATCCGATTTGCCGAAAGGTGGGCGGGGGAGGGATTTGTATGCGTCCCGGAAGGGAGTGTAACAATGGTCCAGAACACGATCTCCACGCGTGTTGATGGTGATGTGTTGAAAGTATTTTGGAGCTATTGTTCTGAAGTTGGCTTTATTAAAGTCCCCCGTAATAATAAACGCTGCATCTGGGTTCGCGGTTTCCTGCTTACTTATTTTCCCGTACAGTTCCTTGAGTGCCTGGTCTGTGTTGGCTTGAGGGGGAATGTAAACAGCCGTGATTATGATCGCTGTAAATTCACTCGGTAGCCAGAATGGTCGACACAGAAGCATATGGAATTCCAGATCAGGGGAGCAGAAGGATTTAATAGAGTGTATGTTCCTTTCATCACACCACGAGTTGTTGATATAGAAACAAACACCCCCACCTCTGCTTTTCCCTGTGAGCTCTTTCGTTCTGTCCAAGCGATGCACGGAGAAGCCAGTGAGCTTGATGGCTGAGTCTGGAACCATAGCAGACATCCAGGTTTCTGTGAGGCAAATAACGCAGCAGTCCCTTGTTTCTCGTTGGTATGAGATGCGCGCCCGCAGTTCACAGAGTTTGTTATCCAGTGACTGAATGTTAGCCAGCAAAATGGTTGGGAGAGGAGGTCGGAAAGCATGGCGTCTCAGTCTGACGAGGACGCCAGCTCTCTTCCCTCTTTTCCGTCTGCGTTTTTTCGGTCTTGCAGCCAAGACAAAGGGTTCTGATGCCGTGTCTGTGAACAATCCACCGGCATTCAAGAACTTAAAGTCCGGTTTGCGTTGCGCGACGGAGGAACCAATGTTTAAAAGCGTGTCTGTATCGTAGACAGTTATACTAACAACATCTAACATGTAAAACAACAAAAAAACAAATAAAACATACGAAAAACTGCAAAGTTTTCCCGGAGCTCGCAACACGGCTGCCATACTCTGCGCCATCTTGGATTTATGTTTTGAATATAATTCGAATTTTGATAATATTTTAGTAAAAAATTTGAATGTAGTTTTTCAGCCAATTTGACAGCCCTACTGTATGTACCCACATGTAGCAGAGTGACAATAAAGCTCAAATTGACTTGACTTGAACTTGACTTAAGAAACATCTTTTGTAACATTATAAATTGAATACATCTGTCAGACCTGTGTCCCCATGTCCTTTGTGCCCCCTCCTCTCGTGCCTATCTTTGGTCTGTTCCACCATGGGTCCCGGAACGGGCGCCGCCCTGGGTGCCTCCTGTTCTGTCTCCATGTCCGTTGAGGCCTCCAGACGCCCACCCCCCCTCCCAGTTGGATGTTGTATGGAACGGGACGCGCCTATTGGGAGGGGGGTAATGTCAGACTTGTGTCCCCATGTCCTGTAAGCCCCCTCCTCTCGTGCCCATCTTTGGTCTGTTTCCTGTTCATTATGAGTTAATTTAGTCCCAGCCTGTTTCCTGTCGGCTATTAATCGTCATCTGTGTTTGTCTAACCTCCGTGTTCAACGCTCCATGTGTTAAGTTCAATAAAGAAAGGATTTTTGAATATTCTCCTCGTCTCCTCGCTCCTTGCCCCGATGTGAGTGTGACAACATCTTTGATAAATAAAGGTATAAAGTTTTTTTTTTTTTTTAAATGAATGACTCCAAACTTTTGAATGGTAGGATGTATTTTGTTCTAATGCAAATGTAGTGGTTTAGCTATTTCTTTGTATATTTATAACAAACAGCACATTGTGCCACTCAAAGCATCACATTTGAGATATGCAGGTAATGTAAGGTTTGACAAAAAAAATATTATTTTAGATGAATTTATGTCGCACTACAAAGTCACACAGAGACGGTGAATAACAAGCAACATAATACAAGCTGGTATAGCAATAATGAATGGGTCCAGCAAGCCAGCAATTCACTTCTGGGACTGTGCAGCTCAACTATAGCAACATACACTCACCGGCCACTTTATTAGGTACACCTGTTCAATTGCTTGGTAACACAAATTGCTAATCACATGACAATACAGCCAATCAATAATACAGCCAATCGAATGACAGCAACTCCATGCATTTAGGCATCTAAATGAAGAAGGAGCTTCTTCCCTCAGGCCATCAGGTTTCATAAACATTTACAAGACTCATTTATTAACTGTAAAACATTCATATTCTCATCATCCGTATTGCTGTTACATGTATATACCTGTACAACCCGTTTGCACATCCCTGTTCATATTACTATTTATTAAGTCCCAGTATACTGTTTTGCACATCTTATTTGGTTTGCACATCTTATTTGTTTTGCACTTTTTATTCTATTGCACATTTTACTCTTTATTTCTCTTCTTTTTTAACTTATTTTCACTTATATTTATATATATATGCTCTTGTGTTGTGTTACTTTTATTTTATTTTTATTTTTTTTGCACTGTCCACTGAGCGGACCTGACTTGATTTACATTTCACTTCTGATTATACCCTGTATAATTTAGTATGTGACAAATAAACAAACCTTGAACCTTGATCTAGATGTAGTGAAGACGACTTGCTGAAGTTCAAATCGAGCATCAGAATGGGGAAGAAAGGGGATTTAAGTGACTTTGAACGTGGAATGGTTGTTGGTGCCAGACGGGCTGGTGTGAGTATTTCAAAAACTGCTCATCTACTGGAATTTTCACGCACAACCATATCTAGGGTTTACAGAGAATGGTCCGAAAAAGAGAAAATATCCAGTGTGCGGCAGTTGTGTGGACGGAAATGCCTTGTTGATGTCAGAGGAGAATGGGCTGACTGGTTAGAGATGATAGAAAGGCTACATTAACTCAAATAACCACTCGTTACAACTAAGGTATGCAGAATACCATCTCTGAATGCACAACATGTCGAACCCTGAAGTAGATGGGCTACAGCAGCAGAAGACCACACCAGGTGCCACTCCTGTCAGCTAAGAACAGGAAATAGAGGCTACGATTCGCACAGGCTCACCAAAATTGGATATTAGAAGATTGTAAAAACGTTGCCTGGTCTGATGAGTCTTGATATCTGCTGCGACATTCAGATGGTAGGGTCAGAATGTTACGTAAAGAACATGAAAGCATGGATCCATCCTGCCTTGTCTCAATGTTTCAGGCTGTTGTTGGTGGTGTAATGGTATGGGGGATATTTGCTTGGCAAACTTTGGGCCCCTTAGTACCAATTGAGCATCGTTTGAACACCACAACCTACCTGAGTATTGTTGCTGACCATGTCCATCCCTTTCTGACTATAGTATACCCATCTTCTCATGGCTACTTCCATCAGGATAATGCACCGTCACAAAGCTCAAATCGTCTCAAACTGGTTTCTTGAACATGACCATTAGTTCTCTTTACTCAAATGGCCTCCACACATAGATAGATCTCAATCCAATAGAGCACCTTTGGGATGGTGGAACGGGAGATTCGCATCACGGATGCGAGGCCGACAAATCTGCAGCAACTGCGTGATGCTATCATGTCAATATTGACCAAAATTTCTGAGGAATGTTTTAAACACCTTGTTGAATCTATGCCACGAAGATTTAAGGCAGTTCTGAAGGCAAAAGGGGGTCCAACCTGGTACTAGCAAGGTGTACCTAATAAAGTGGCCAGTGAGTGTACATGCACATCATGCATATTACAGTGAAAAGCAAAGGTACAACCAACGCAACACAGTCTCATCCCAACTAGTCACATATTGAAGCTTGGTCAGGACCGTTTTCGCGTCGTTTTTTGACGCTCTAGGTACCCCTTTAGCATCAATTTTAGACGTGAAGGGTCCTTCATTGTTTTCAATTGTTTATCTTAATTTAATGGTTTGCATGTATTTGTAAAAAATAGAAATCATTTTATATACATTTTTACTTTCATTGGCACACCTAACCTCACACCTACCCTAAACCTACACACCTCTGAACAATATAAAGCACACACAGGCAAGTCAATGTATTTATGGCAAAAACTGACCATAAACAAGCAGTATAAAAACATTACAAACAAGTCGTGTTGCATTCCATGTCTTCTGAGACATACAAAGTCTTTATGCAAAGAAGAGAGTAAAACAAAAGGTTTTAATCGCTGAAAATGATCCAGCTCCGTTAACGCGCTCACATCTCATTCAAAAAAATACTCCTGTCCCGTAGCATGACGCAATTGGTCATGAGAGACACACAAGAGCCAATAGCCTTTCACAACAGCATGACGCAATTGATCACAAGACACGCAAGAGCCAATGGCATTTCACAACCAAAGCTGACGTACGGCTTCTTCTGGCGGCATTTTTTGAATTCGCGCACAGACTGCGGCAGCACACAGGAAGTCTTTACGGTGGATGGAGACGGCAATCGCGTCTATTCCTCTTACAAATCAAACGTTTTGCCTCGGAAGACTTGGAATCTTAATACTTTTTAAATAAATTATAATGGTAGTTGTATCTGCCTGCTATATCTTGTGTGTTATTGACAGATGGTAGGTTTAGGGGCAGGGGTTTGGTTATGTTCTCATAAATGTGTAAATAATGTAATATAAATAAAACTGTTGTGACTTTTTATATTGAAAAATCACGCCCCTACATGGCAAAGTATTTACCCAATAATATAATTTAATTATGACGATAAAATTCCCAGTATCGCATCGGCATATTGACGCTAAGGGTTTCCTATTTAAAACTACGTAGGAACCTTATCTCTAAGGGAGCGTCGAAGCCAAGCGGCGAAAGCTCATTTCAGGCCGCTGTATCCGGGATCTTGTCCTCTTGGTCATGCACCCACAGCTCATGACCATAGGTGAGAGTAGGAACGTAGATTGACGGTAAATCGAGAGCTTCACCTTGCAGCTCAGCTCCTTCTTCACCACGACAGACTGGTACATTGACGCATTCATTCATTCATTCAGAAGCTGCACCGATCCGTCTGTCAATCTCCCGTTCCATCCTTCCCTCACTCGTGAACAAGATCCCAAGATACTTAAACTCCTCCACTTGCGGCAGGAAAACTCCACCAACCTGAAGTGGGCAAGCCACCTTTTTTCCAACTGAGCACCATAGCCTCGGACTTGGAGGTGCTGATTCTCATTCCAGCCGCTTCAGACTCGGCTGCAAACCATCCCAGTGCATGCCGAAGGTCCTGGTCTGAAGGGACCAACAAGACAACATTGTCCGCAAAAAGCAGGAACGAAATCGTATGATCCCCAAACCGGACACCCTCCGGCACTTGACTGCGCCTAGAAATTATGTCCATAAAAATTATGAACAGAACCGGTGACAAAGGGCACCCGAATTCTCCTCTCCAGTACCCTGGCATAGACTTTCCCGGGGAGGCTGAGGAGTGTGATACCCCTGTAATTGGAACACACCCTCCGGTCCCCCTTCTTATAAAGTGGGACCACCACCCCGGTCTGCCAGGCCCAGAGGCACTGTCCCCGACCGCCACGCGATGCTGCAGAGGCGTATCAACCAAGACAGCCCCACCACATCCAGATATTTGAGGTACTCAGGGCATATCTCATCCACCCCCAGTGCCTTGCCACCGGGGAGCTTCTTGACTACATCGATGACTTCAGCTTGGGTGATGGACAAGTCCACCTCTGAGCCCTCGGCCTCTGCTTCCTCAATGGAAGACGTGTCGTTGGGATTGAGGAGATCCTCGAAGTATTCCTTTCACCATCCAGCGATATCCCCAATTGAGGTCAGCAGCTGCCCACCTCCACTGAAAACAGTGTTGATAGGGCACTGCTTCCCCCTCCTGAGGCGCCGGACGGTTTGCCAGAATCTCTTCGAGGCCAGCCGGTAGTCCTTCTCCGTGGCCTCACCGAACTCCTCCCAGGCCCGATTTTTTGCTTCCACAACCACCCGTGCTGCAGTCCGCTTGGCCTGCCGGTACCCGTCAGCTGCCTCAGGAGTGCCACAAGCCAGCCAGGCCTGATAGGACTCCTTCTTCAGCTTGACAGCATCCCTTACTTCCGGTGTCCATCACCGTGTTCAGGGATTGCCGCCATGACAGGCACCAGAGACCTTATGGCCACAGCTCAGAGCAGCCGCGTCAACAATGGAGGTAGAGAACATGATCCACTCGGACTCAATATCTCCAGACTCCCTTGGGATCCGGTCGAAGCTCTGGCGGAGGTGGCAGTTGAAGATCTCTCTGATAGGGGACTTGGCCAGACGTTCCCAACAGACCCTCACAGTATGTTTGGGTCTGCCGAGACTGTCCAGCTTCCTCCCCCACCATCGGATCCAACTCACCACCAGGTGGTTATCAGTTGACAACTCCGCCCCTGTCCTCACCCGAGTGTCCAAGACATACGGCCGGAGGTCAGATGAAACGACCACAAAGTCAATCATCGATCTCCGATCTAGGGTGTCCTGGTGCCATGTTCACTGATGGACACCTTATGCTTGAACATGGTGTTCGTTATGGACAAGCTGTAACTAGCAAAGAAGTCCAATAACAGAACATCACTCTGGTTCACATCAGGGGGGAGGGGGGCGTGGTTATCAGTTGACAGTAGAACTCCGCCCCCAGCACCCTTCCCAGTCCTCACCCGAGTGTCCAAACATACGCCGGAGGTCAGATGAAACAACCACAAAGTCAATCATCGATCTCCGATCTAGGGTGTCCTGGTGCCATGTTCACTGATGGACACCTTATGCTTGAACATGGTGTTTGTTATGGACAAGCTGTAACTAGCACAGAAGTCCAATAACAGAACATCACTCTGGTTCACATCAGGGGGGGAGGGGGGCGTTCCTCCCAATCACGCCCCTCCAGGTGTCACTGTCGCTGCCCACGTGGGCGTTGAAGTCCCCCAGTAGAACGACGGAGACCCCAGTCGGAGCACTTTCCAGCACCCTTCCCAGAGATCCCAAAAGGGCAGGGTACTCTGTACTGCCGTTCGGCCCATAGGCACACACGACAATGAGAGACCTGTCCCCGACCCGAAGGCGCAGGGAAGCGACCCTCTCGTTCACCGGGTTGAACTTCAACACATGGCGGCTGAGCTGGGGCTCTATGAGCAATCCCACACCAGCCCGCCGCCTTTCACCATGGGCAACTCCAGAGTAGTAGAGGGTCCAGCCTCTCTCAAAGAGTGTGTGGAGGTGATTCCGACTATTTCTAGTCGGTACCTCTCAACATCCCGCACAAGCTCAGGCTCCTTCCCCACGAGCGAGGTGACGTCCCACGTCCCTAAAGCCAGTTTACGGCTGTCTTGTCCGAGATGGGTGTGGTCGGGGGCCCCGCCTTCACCTGCGACGTTCCAATATGCACCGGCACCCTTACGGTCCCTCATGCAGGTGGTGAGCCCACGGGTGGGCGGCCCCAGTCACTCTTCAGGCTGAGCCCAGCCAGGCCCATGGGGGGGAGGCCCGGTCACCAGGTACTTGCATACGAGTCCCAACCTGCAGGGCCTGGCTCGAAGGGAGGGCCCGGCGGCTGCGCCATGCCAGGCGACATCTCGGTCCTTGTTGTAATTTTCTTCATAATGGGTTTATGAACCGCTCTTAGTCTGACCCGTCACCAAGGACCTGTTTGCCTTGGGAGAGCCTACCAGGGGCATATAGCCCCGGACAACATAGCTCCTAGGATAATTTGGGTACTCAAACTCCTCCACCACGATAAGGTGGCAGTTCAAGGAGAGGCTTCCTGCAACTAGAGTCAGATAATTATTCTTACAGTTAGAGAACATATTATGTAGTGGTTTGTAATAAAGTTACCAGCCAACTTGAGAGTTTTATTTATTTACTCACTAAAGCCAAATGTGTTTGGAACTTGGCTGGTTTTAATTTTGGACTCTTCCTTTAGTACTCCCATGGATGCAGGTTTGGAGTCTGGACTTCATCATGTCCTGGTCCCATTGTTTTCCTTTTCCTCTCCTTATTATTCACGTTCTGTCTTCATAAAGCATAACAATCAAATAAAACACTTTTTGGAGCAAAAGAGTTTCATGAACATTGTGGAAACTTTATTACTATAGCTTTCAGTTGAACACATTCATGTTGCAAATTCTTAATTATTTTAAGCAGTTTTTTAATCAAAATATGTATATGAGCAAAGACATTAAATTGATCAAAAGTGACATTTGTACCTTTAAAAGATTTCTGTTTAAAAAATGCTCTTTTGAACTTTCTATTCATCAAAGAATCCTAAATACATGTATCATGATTTCTACAAAAAAACATTAAGCAGCACAATTTTTTTTTCAACATTGATAATAATATGAAATGTTTCTTGAGCACCAAATCAGCATATTATAATGATTTCTGAAGGATCATGTGAAAATAAAGACCGGAGAAATGGCTCCTGAAAATCATCTTTACCATCACAGGAATAATTACAATTTAAACTATATTAAATAAGAAATCATTTATTTTAAATTGTAATAATATTTTAAAATATTACAATGTGTATTTGTGATCAAATAAATGCAGCCTTGGTGAACAAAAGAGACTTATTTCAGAAACAGGCTTTTTGTAATGTCTATTTAATGCTTTTCTTGTTCTATCTTAATATGGGTTCTAGCAAATATTGATAAAGACTGTATTTTTAGGGGTTCAAGTGCGAAGCGCTGAAGACCTATTGTAATTCCTAGAATGATCACGGTTGAGCAATTTCCACGTAAAACTGATCGTGCATACCAAACCGTAAGTCGTAGACACTTGAAACTTGGAGGGATGGTAGTACTCACACCGCTTGCAACTTGACCAAGGCTTGCCCCAATCAGCCTGACGGGGGCGTTACAGCAATTGAAACTACGAAATCGCTCATAACTCCTAAACTCTAAACACTCAGATTCAATCGTGAGCAAATGTTCCTGATCGGAACCAAAACACAGCAGAAAGATTCTCTGAAGAGTAAATATCAAAAATTATCAAAAGAAGTTGAACTTTCGACTTGTTGTGGCAAAGGAACGCCAAATTGTTTGAAGGGGGCAGGTATTTCACTTTTAGTAAAATACCTATAACTCCTGAAAGGAATAAGATATCATCGCCAAACTCAGAACACTCATGTAAGAGCTCAAGTTGAGGTCACAGGAAAAAAATCTAAAACATTTGTTTAGCTTATTGTTATAAGAGGGGAAAACATAAAATGGCTATAACTAGGCAACAATTTGTCCTATCAACATGAAAATCCCTGTGGACGGTCTTTGTCCAAAGTGGCACAAGCGTCTATTGGGACATTTGTGAATCAAAAAAAACATGGCCACCATTGGCCAATAAAATTTGAGCACCTATTAGACAAGGTTAATGGAGGCTGATCAGAACGAAACTCAGTGGGCCTGTTTGACTCACAGACAAAGGTCTGTGAGAAATTTGAAAGAATGCACCACTGGGAGGAGGTATCCCATTTTTTGAGTGCGTAAACGATTGTACATTGCACGGTTTTCTGCACATGCACGTGATATTCATATGGTATGATAGTCCTCCTACAACTTGCCTGTAGAACCACTGCTGTCAATCAAACAGTTTTTTAAATGATTTTGAGAAGATGTGAAAACCCTACTTTTGCGAACTAGTCCTAGGTTTTTTGCTCTGTCTGGAAAAAACACCGCAGTGCAATTCTCTGGACTCTCTAGATCAATAATTATAAACAAACATGTTGAAATGTACCCTTTGGGAAGCTATAACGTGGTTCTTTAGAAAAGGGACTGTCCAAATACACCCAAAAGCCTATAAAGCCTAAACGAAAACTCAAAACTTTATGAAACCCACTGAGCACATGCGACAGGTTATTCTAAACAAGCCTGCAAAGTTTTAGGGAGATCAGACCACAGCTGGCGCTATAACATTCATAACTTTTTAAAAACATAATTTTTATATGGTAAATCACCTGAAATTGCCAAAAATGCTTTTTTAATAATTGATTTAGGTGGTTACAGGCTTGTTAAATATGTAATGTATTTTTCCTTATGTGCTTAGATACCTAAAGCGCTTGAACCCGGTAATCGTTGCTAGCATCTATATTTATTTGTGTAATTCAACAATTATGTATTTAATTCGGTTAAAGTTTTTAATCTATTGACAGCCCTAGTTTGAAAAATTTGAGTGATGTTCCGATTCTTTTCAAACCAGCTCTAACAGGAAGTGCCTCGGATGCCTCTGTTTGGATGACAGTTGTGACCGTTGTAAAAAATGAGATCCAATGCAATATATCGCTGTGTGGGTTTGTGTGTGTGTGTGTGCATGTGATTTAAAAGTACTTAATCAGATCAAACACGTGGAAAGACAGCCACACCCCTCGCAGGCCTCCCTAATACATTCTGGCCACCCGAGACAGTTGAATTTATTCAATCAGGCCCTCCAGACTCTTAGATGCTTTCAAAGTGACTGAAAAAAGGACATGTCTTATTTCTTTTATTTAAGGAAAATACATTTCACTTTGTTTATGCTCCTCCTAGATAAAACGATTAATTATTAATAATTTTCAGTAAAAAAAAGCTATAAAGAAAATGCAGAGGCGTGAGACAGCTGAGAGACAAAAAAGGGAATACAACTTATAAAAAAGACACTTAGCTGGGGGTGCTAGGACATGGGGCTCTGAGGTCCCATTAATTACAAAATGCATTAAAAATGTATTAGTCCCTTATCAGTAATTAATCAAGCACTTTGATGTAAAGTTCAGCTTACAAAAGCAAGAGTAAATGGTTCCTCAGATATTCGCCCGCTCTCAGAGATGCCTCAGTATTTCACAAGAGACAGTTAATCCTTGCATGCCTTAAAAGCATTTTTCCCCTATTAAGCCCTTTACATACTGCAAAATAAATAAGAAATACACGCAGTGGCTGTAAGGTGTCATGTACAATAGGGGGGGTGGGTGCTGTATTTATAGACAATGATCTCCCTCAGATCTGATTTGGCAAGGCGTCGAAGGACACCCAATCACAGTAAATATTATTCTTTGTGCTATGCCTCTAATTAAACATAATTAATTGCAGCTGTCAAAAGGCTCTTCAGATTGTTAAGAACATGAGAGCTGGAGAGGTGTGGGTGTGTGTGTGTGTGTGTGTGTGTGTGGTGTGTGTGTGTGTGTGTGTGTGTTGGTTGTGTGTGTTTGTGTGTGGTGTGTGTGTTGTGTGTGTGTGTGTGTGTGTGTGTGTGTGTGTGTGTGTGGTGTGTGTGTGTGTGTGTTGTGTGTGTGTGTGTGTGTGTGTGTGTGTGTGTGTGTGTGTGTGTGTGTGTGTGTTGTGTGTGTGTGTGTGGTGTGTGGTGTGTGTGTGTGTGTGTGTGTGTGTGTGTGTGTGTGAGAGAGAGAGAGAGAGAGAGAGAGAGAGAGAGGGGGTGGTACTGGCCTGCAGAATGACTGAACTGTTGTTTCACTATTGAAAGCTCACATAGATCACAACAGATCTGCTAGTAAAAGGGGTGTATAATGAATTTCATTAATTTATTTGTATAGACTTAATGTATATACTCATTTATAATACAATAACCCAAACAGAAAATACATATTGTTCGGATTGTATTACTTTTTTCTTTGGTATCCTCCCTCTTTCATAAACAAAGAGTTTCGAAAAACAGTTTAAACAAAGAGGCCATGCCAAAAATATGTGTATGACTTTTGTATGGCAAAACTGCGTTGATTTGATATAAATAAATAAATAAATAAAAAAATAAATAATTATCTATGAAATAAAATTACAAATGCATGAATTATATATATAAAATACAGAAGAGAATTAGGGCAAGTAATAACTAAAAATAAATCAATTCGAGATTAAAGTCATTGTAAGGTCGAGATTGAACTTGTTACATTTAAATAAAAGTATTGAAATAAAATGCTGACAATGAAAAAAAGCTTGTTAAATTTTGAGAACATGTTGAGATTAAACTCATTCAATTGTGAAAAAAAGTAGTTCAATTTCGAAAACATTTGAGAATAAACACTCGTGTCATGTTCATTTCTTCTCGTTGGACAGTGTCGAACAACATCTGCAGTGGTGCAGGTTGCACATGGATGTAGCATATAATGCAATCGACCAGGATTCGAATCCGTCTTTTGCCGAACTCACTTTTTTACTTTTCTCATCACATATCACATCGGAAAAGTGGAAATTAATTGCTTAACGTGTTTAATAATAATGTATTAATTAGGGGTCGGCAGGCTATAGGGAGGGCTTTGTTGTTCCAAAAAGGCAGCATTCATTTAATTATTTTAATAAATAAAATAATTTACACTCTACATTATAATTGCATCATGTTAATGTACAACAATACTGAGGTGCAAATAGTAAATGTCACTATTTATAAGTATAAATAGCAACTAATTCGCTACTATTTACACTTATTGCAAAGATCTGCTGCGTTTACATAACATAAATAGAATGGCTATTTTAACTTACTGTAAATAGCACATGTCTAAAAATGCTGCTGTTGTCACATAGTGTAAATAATATATATCACCGTTTCCACTGTAAATAGCTATATGGCAGGGGCCATATACGGGCAGTGGATGAATTTCAAACGGCCCGCAGCTTGTCTATTGAAATGTTGCCTATTATATGTGGCCCGCCAATCATAATTTACAAATCATGCAGTTTCACAATGTTAACACAAGGTGACAGCACTAAATTTGAGGCCAGATGTATCAGTGAAAACAGGTTTTTAAAGGCAGGGTATGCAATTTTTCAAAAACGTTTTAGAAAACTGACTCGGGGCCGAGTATCAAAACAAACTCGTAGCCAATCAGCAGTAAGGGGCGTGTCTTATCATGATATGGAGGAGAGACTTTTTTTTCCCGAGAGAGTGTTTAGTGAACAGCCGAGCCGAGTGACAGAAAGATAGAGAGGGCGGATAAAAGACAAAAGAGGAAAATGTCTGCGAAACGATAAGGCAAGAAGTAGGACACGTGTAAATATCGGATCGGATCAGCTTTTCAGTGCTGGAGAGAACTCAAGAAGCGGAAAGCCTGCGATCGGACGCCGAGGTTACTTTTTTCTTCACGATAGGTGAGTAACACTGTGTCTACACCAACGT